>CM069444.1:12115885-12252338 GCA_035610835.1 Ophiura sarsii | reverse complement strand
CGACAAAGACTTTAACAGAAATTCCATTTTAACAAATTGCCGCCCAGATGTTTTCCACAAAACTGCGCGAAAAAACAGGCATTCAAAAACCACATTACCAACAGTCAAGTTTCAACCGACAGTGTGCTAATCTCAATAATAATATTAGTGGGGGTGGACAATTTGGTTAAGATATTGAACCTAATTTCATACAAAATTGCAATTTTATGCTAAATATGTCAAATGTTGTCAAATGTTAACTAAATTGAAATTTGTGGGGATGGGGGGGCAGATTTTTTTTTGGGGGGAGGGGGGCAAATGCAGTGGCATAGCCAGGGTCACTTGTCAGGGTGGCAAAGGGGTTTTTTTTCCCGGTGAACACCAGTTCGACCCGGTGGCATAGTCATATTTTTCGTAACTTTTTGATTTGCTGTCGAGTAAGAAAATGACAAGCGGAGGGAGGGGGAGGGGCTTAGAGGCAATTGTCCAACTAATTTGCTTTCCTTTCTCCTTCTGTCCCTCTTCCCTTTCTTTCCCTCTTTGTCTCCTCTTGTCAATTTTTTTCAGGGTGGCACTCTGCCCCCCCCCCCCCCCCCCCCCCCCCCCCTCCTCCTTGCCCCCTAGCTACGTTACTGGGCAAATCCCCCGTGGCGCGTCGCCGCCACTGCTCATAGTGATTCCAAATATGGGGATGAAATTCAATAAATCTTGACATTTTTTAAACATTTTGTGAACTTTTGGAACCGTGACGTCTGCAGACGACTGCCACATGGAAAGTGTTAAAGGAAGCTGTATGAAATGGTATAACATCTTTTTCATGTTCAAACTCAGTCAGCCAGGCATTTCATATTTTTGGAAATTGGGCGGTGTACGTTCGTGTAAGTTATTCGTTTGTGTTCGTCAGCTCTTCGGCCATAAACCCACAGATGGGTTGGACGTATATGGCCGAATAGTTGACAAAGAAGCAACCTACACCCAACGTGCAAAATATTTGCACAGTGAATGCTCAATGTTCAAAATCAAATCAAATTTATTTCCATAAAAACAACACTACATCAAAAATGTAAAACTTAAAAGCACTAAAAGTGCTGCTTGATTTTGGAAAAAGTGCTTTTTGGAGCAAAAGGTGCCTTTTTAGGTAAAAGGTGCTTTTTTAGTTTTTAGTAAAAGGTGATTTTATTCACCAAAATTATGCCATATGCGTTAAAAATAAATCCAAAAGCGATTATATTCCATATTTCCATGTTGACGTATTTCTTTTTTCGTTGTCAAAACCATCATTTTTCATTTAAAACTACATTCAAACTAAACTAAGTGTAGAATAAACACTTCCACAGTTATGTAACTTGTTGATTTTTAGGTAGATGGACATTATTTGTTAAATATTTAGACAATTTTGAAGAAAAAAATGCTGTGTGATGAAAAAGTGTTTTTTTGAGCAAAAAGTGCTATTTGGGGCAAAAGGTGCTTTTTTGGTGCTTTTGCGCTTTTGAGCATTTCCCTGTCCTTAGCTTACGTATGGAGGAGTAGGCTGAAAAGCCAATAAGGCCTGTAAATAGCCTACCCCTTTAATACAATACAGTACATGTTACATATTTAATACATGAATAAAACAAAATCTGACAGCGACTTAAACAAGACAAGACAAACAAGGACGAGCTCAAAAAGCGAATTATTCATATTTTTGGATGATGTTTTTCTTAAGTTTGTTTCGAAAATGGTTCACAGATGTTGATTCTTTTATTAATTTTGAAAGTGAATTCCAAAGAATGGGACCACGCGTTCGAATAGCATGGTTGGAAAATGATTTCTTATTGTTTGTCAAATTAAAATCATTTAAAACGTGTCTTGTTGGATAGTCGTGAACATCAGAGCGTTTTTTGAAGTAATTTTTAAATGACGTGGGGAATTTATTGAAAATTTGTACATAAAGACCCCAAGTTCAAGTGTGTGCATATCAGTTACAGTGAGAAAATTATTTTTGGCAAATAAAGGTCCGGTGTGACTTCGGTAATGACTCTTAGAAACAGTTCTTACTGCCCATTTTTGTAATTTAACTAATTTGTCTAAATACGATTTACATGTGTTTCCCCATATGAGTATTCCATAGCTATAAGGTAGGGTAAGATAAAAGAACAATACAGAGTATGTAGTATACCGGGCCCCCAACTCAACACAAAAGTTGGTAACCATGACATATTTTCAATTGTCAGCGCTGACAGCAAAATCATGAAAATAGGGGGTATTTCAGGAATTAGTCTCCGCGAAATTCGAAAAAAGGGGTATTTTACGAAGAGGAAAAACAAAAAACATCACAGTATGGATTTAATCATTTGATTAGAACATGGTAACAACCCAAATACACCATTTGGGGTACACCAGTTTATAACACAGGACCATAAATGCCTGTTACTGTTGGGAGCAACAAGTTTTTATCTATAATGTATGTATAAAGTGCCTTTGAAAAGGGGTGTTTGAAATGATAGTCATTGAAAACAAAAAAAAGGGGGTATTTTTCACCCCAATTTTGTCCTCGTTTTTGCCAAAAAAGGGGGGTTAAATTGTTGAAAAATCCTTGCAAAGGGGTACTTTGAAAAAATGAAGAACAGTCATGGTTACCAACTTTGTGTTGAGTTGGGGGGCCGGGGTAGTATACGGTCTGGGATGCAGAATTTAAGTTTGTTCATAACACCAATATTGCGTGATACTGTTTTCGCCATACAATCAATGTGATTTTTCCATGTTAGGCATTCATCAATTAGTACACCAATGTATACATCAATGTATACATGGCGTATTGATCACTACAATTGTCACCTGCTCAAACATTTTCAAAAAAATCCTAGACCCCAGCACACCTCTGCGAACGAACCCCTACATGCAGCACTTCGAAAGGGGGGACTTTTCAGGTGAAGTCAATTTTGAGTTTATTATGTGTGCTCTCAGATCATTTTCTAAGCTTTAAAATGATACCAAATTTATCAACATTTTTCTGTCTGTTTTCATCTAGAACACACAGCCGCAAAGTCCCCTCTTTTGATGTGCTGCATCACAATAATATTACAATATTTCCCTTTAGTCACATCTGGAAAAACATTTAGTACCCGTCTGCCCGTAGCAGGGGCGTATCCAGAATTCAGCACCCACTGTTAAGGGAAGTGTCAACCCTGTTTGGCGCCAAATTTATCAAGCACTGTAACTCTTAAACTATAAATGTGATGTACATAAAAGTATACATTTTTTTTAATGAAATGAGTCAGAGAATCCATTCTTGGTATCAAATTTCACTAAAAATAGTGATTTGTACATTTTTGCCCAAAAATCACTTTTTTGGCGCCAACATTTTTCAGACAACCTAACAAAATCAGTTTTTTATTAAAAATTCCAAAATTTCACCAAAATCATCTAAAGTCAATTATCTAGAATCCCTTTTTTTTTTTGGCTTACAATTTTTTAGTTTTGAAAATATTAACCATAAAGTGCTTATAATTTGTTTTTTATCTCAAAAATCACATTTTGGCACTTTTTGGTCAATATTTTCAAAACTAAAAAATGTTAAGCCAAAAAAAAAAAGCGATCCTAGATAAATTGACTTTAGATGATTTTGGTGAAATTTTTAATCAAAAACTGATTTTGTTAGGTTGTCTGAAAATTATTGGCGCAAAAAAAGTGATTTTGGGGGGAAAATGTAAAAATCACTATTTTTTGTGAAATTTAATACCAAAAATGGATTCTCTGACTCATTTCATTTGAAAAATTGTATACTTTTATGTACATTACATTATTAGTTTAAAAATTACAGTGCTTGATAAATTTCATAAAAAAGGGTTGACAGTTACCCTTAAAGGTATATTATGTGATCTTTCCATGGAACGCCCTCAACATCAAAAAAAAATTGAAAGCAGATTTTCTTGCAGATTTACATTTCTGATCATAAATCGTACATACATTCCAAGTTACAGGGCGATACGATTCTTAATTACTGTAAAATCATGGTTTTAGAGAGAAAATAATTACTGTCGGATATCCGACAACTTATTTCATTCTAGTCTAAATTCACTCTAAAACCATGATTTTGAGGTAATTAGGAATCGTATCGCTCTGTAAAATGGAATGTATGTACGATTTATGATCAGAAATGTAAATCTGCAAGAAAATCTACTTTCTAAAAAAAATCATGAATAGAGGGCGCTCTCTGGAAAAGATCACATAATATGCCTTTAAGCTTAAATATTGAAACATTGAAACTATGAGGGTCATTCAATAAGTTCTTCCTCCTCACTCATAACATCGCTAATAGGAATGTCAGACTCATGACATTTGTCTATATTTTAGCTCTGAATCATAGTTACACATTTATGGGAAATGATCATTGAAATCTGTATCACTCTTGATATGATGCGGTCAAAGCCAGAGAGAGATTTTGGACAACGGTCCAACCGGAAAATTACCTTAAAAATAAATATATGTTTTTCAGGGTTATTCCTGTATTGTATGGTTAGATATAAAAGCATGATTTTAGTATTGAAAATGGAAATCAATAAATGGTATCTGAACATAATGCAGAATTATCGTGTGTAAATAAGATATTGTAATTCAACAATTTTATTCGGCCTGCAGGCTTGCAAATAGTGTAATATCAACACAAATGTATTGCTATGCCTTTGGCATCCTGGAATCAGTCAAATTTCCATTGTTACAAGTCAAGCTACAGTGATGCCTCGTATGTTAAATCTTTAACATAATAGTCACTTTTTGAGTTTTCCTTATGTACAACCTTAAGAATAGACAAGCAGGTAGTCAATAATAGAAAATTATCTCTTCGAGAGACCTGCAATCTCTCCTTTAGCCCTGTATATTGAAGATCTCTTAGTTCTCATGGAAATAAAATATGACTTTTGCAGGATTCTCTAGGGGAGGGGTAAACTTAATGGTTGTCTTGATCTGGTTCTGGCTAATCAGAGGGCATATTTTTTTCAAGGAAATCAGTCACCTTTATTGTTCATAGTCTGTTAGAGAGATATCTAATCTGACATTTAGTACGGTTATAATTGACCAACAGGTACGTTTTATCTCATAAAATGGGCCAAATTAATAATACTTTGGCGATATTTTGCTGTTTTTATCCGTTTCCGTCACACTAAATGGGGGTTTGGTTTTCAATGCCTCTCCAGAAGAGTACAACCATTTCTCAGATTTACAATGAATCTGTAGCTGAGATTCCAAGCTATAATTGTGTAATATTTCATAAAACTGGCTTATATAATAACATAGTTATGAGGTAGGAGGTAGAACTTATTTAATGACCCTCGTCATACGCACAAATTTCCGTTTTTAACGTCCTCCACATATCATTTAAAATATTTAGGGCGGTTCGAGACCCATTATAATGTTGAAACCTGTAGAAAAAATAATATTTTCAGTTTTTTAACTAAAATGTTCTATAAAAATGTTGGCCCTGGCTGCATTATTATAATCCTGAATGTATGAACGTTATTGGTGAGGAAATACTTTTACTCTAGATGGGGAGGGGGTTATTATTTGATAAAGGTATTAATTACTGACTGGAGTTTTGGGACCTTTCCACCAAATGAATGACTTGATATAAAATGGGGACTTTTAAAGAAAACGGTCCAATCCATCTGATTATGGAATTAAACCTTATTTTCAAATCTATTTGAGGGATTGAATATATGTGCCTCTTTTAAATTTTAGGATCAAAACTTATTTTGCTGACAAGTTTTGCCCTACCAAAAAGTATCTGGGTAACTCATTCCGTGAGTATTTTAGCTGCAAGCTGTACTAATGGCCCTGTCACACTGTTGTGAAAAGAGCGAATGTGTGCCCGACGTCTTAGGAAATTCGTTTGTGTAAGTTGTCATTCGTTTATGACACGTTTGGCATAAGTTGTATTCATTAGCGGTTCATGGGTCATCACACACAAAAACTTCACTCAAATCCACAAGCTAAATCCCCCTCCCCCACCCCCATCCCCACTCGGTCGCAGATTGACACTCATCGACCATAATATAGGACCATGCATGCTACTATGAATGTTCAAGATAGCAGAAATGATCAAATCCTTTGATATATATCACAACTACCTAATAGGTCTTCATTTTATTTGTCTTCACTTGTTGACTGCTCATGAAAATTATGACTGTATTCGACTACTTAATTAGTCTTCGACTGCTTATTGGTTGTCTTCGACTGCCTAACGACTGCCTATTAGGCAGTCTTTTATGGTAAGGGATATATTTTCATTGATGAATTTTTATTTATGTGTTATTTTTTCAGGTGTTCTTATTGGTGTTGGTGTGATCGGTCTATCGATTGCCTTCCATATAGCCATGTATCGGATATCACCCAGTCACACCATGTTCTCAACGCTCATGATGTACATGGTATACCAAATGCTGCGATTCAAATGCTATCTAGTGCGCAGAAAACTCGATGATGCTTGGAAGCATCCTAGACGATACCAGGAGAAAGCGTTGGCCGAGATACTAAGCCCTAACGCTAAGACAGAATGCGGTCTCAAATACGGATTCGGTACCATCAACGATATGTCGGAGTTCCGCAGACGTCATCCCATAACAGATTATTCTCATTATAAGGACGTCATTGTTCGGATGACAAACGGTGAGAGAAATCTCCTGTTGAAGGATTCTCCATATAGATATATCCAAACATCTGGTACAGCAGGGGCATCCAAGTTGCTCCCTGTCACACAAGCAATGAGTGATTTAATGTTACTGTACGAAGCGCTCATACCGATGATGCTTCGATTGGCAGCATTTCAAGGCAGTAGCCCTTTATGTAAAGGTATGTTCTTGTACACCCATCCTAGTATGACGACGACACCGGACGGATCTGCCTTGCAAGGACCTATCTCCTGTATCCAACCTGAGTGGCGCAAGCTCGTCGCGCTCGTATTCTCATCGCCACCTTCGGGATTCACGATACAAGACCCAGCAGCCGCAGCGTATGTACACATGATATTTGCCTTGAAAGATCCAGACCTTAGCTTTCTTTATCCCATTTTTTCAACGCCGTTGTATTTTGCATTTCGGAAGTTGGAAGACGACTGGGAATCCATGGTGGATGATATCAAGAATGGAACATTGAAGAGTGATTTGGAACTACCAGATGAAACCAGAGAGGAGCTTGAGACATATATGGAAGCTGATGAAGACAGAGCTTGGGAGTTAAGGGACGAGTTTGAGGCAGGATTTCATGGTATCATCAAGCGTCTATGGCCCAATGCTGTGCTTGTCATGGTGGACAATGCTGGCTATGACACAATAATACGACAAGGATATGGATATGGTGAGGGATTTTAAATATTTTCCTTATGGACATGTAGCTAGGAACTTTCCTGGGCGGTGGAGGGGGAGTAACTTTTTGGCATAGGAGCATTCGAGGGGGAGGGGGGGGGGGTGATCTGAATCTTTTTGTAGGTGTGCAGCCATCAGTACATACAAGATTTATTCAATAAATAAATAATGGCAAAATTGTCATCCACACCAAAATGATCCCTCACCACAATCTAAAATATGGCCAATCTTTCTAATAAATAGATGGCTTATTTCCCTGACTAGGCAAGTTACACACTTACCTGTTAACCTCAGGATATAAGACCCAAAAAATGGTTGTTACTCTTTTCCGAGCGACCATATTTTTGCAAAATCTTGGGTAATTGGGAAGATACAAAATTTAGTAAAAATAGCAGAAAAAATAATTTATTGCTCATTAAAATGTTAAAATCTCATCATAATTTTAATAACTGTATGCTGAAACCAGGGCTGAAACCGGGGCTGAAACCAACCTGAAACTGCTAGTATTTCACACTGCCAGCAGCACTTAGGGGCGGGCACACAAGTGCTATCCCACGGTGCACTAAACCCAGGGTATATATGGTCTGTGAACATTTAGCCTGGCAAGCCCAGAAGCCCAGTACTTGCGGTGTCGTGGTTGATTGACTCCCCTGTCACGCCGGTGACCCAGGTTCGATCACTCCCCCTGTTCTTCGATCCATACCCACTGCTACAATTCTAGGGTTAGGGTTATCGTTTCTTATCTGGGATTGTCTGTATTATAACTTTACATGCATTATTTTGTAACAGTTTTAAACAGTTTCATCTGTTTACATATTTATTCAATAGGTACTCCTATTTATGAATATGCCTATGGGGCTACAGAGGGTATGTTTGGTATAAACATATGGCCTGCAGCAGGTATAGACCACTATGTACTGCTGCCGATGGAAATAGTCATGGAGTTCATACGGGAACAAGATATGTAAGTACTACATGTGTGTAAAGAGTGGTAGTATTGACAACATTGGAACATTGCTCCTCCCTGCCCTTCAACATCAGAAGACCTCCCCAACAAAATGCCAGACAAAATGTGACCGGTCACATCATAAAGGACATGTTGTCGGTAAACAGTCTTGAGATAGAGGCCAATATATTTGGTGAAATATAAAGGAAATAATAGAAAAAAAATATGCTTATTCAAATCATATCTTGTGATTACAAAGTCTAATATACTGAAGATAGCTCATTTCAGATTGTTTTAACATTGTTTTAACATTGTACTGAAGATAGCACATAACCGATTTTTATAATGTGGCTATCTACTGAAGATAGCTTATATAATCAGATTGTTTAAACATTGTTATCTACTGAAGATAGCTCATATCATATTTTTATAACGTGGCTCTATCTACTGAAGATAGCTCAAGATAGCTCAGAAAAGAATTTTATAATGTGGCTATCGACTGAAGATAGCTCATATCAGATTGTTTTAACATTGTTATCTACTGAAGATAGCTCATATTGGATTTTTATAATGTGGCTATCTACTAAAGATAACTCAAGATAGCTCAAACTAGATTTTTATAATGTGGCTATCTACTGAAGATAGCTCATAATAGATTTCTATAATGTGGCTATCTACTGAAGATAACTGATATCATATTTTTATAACGTATCTACTCAAGATAGCTCAAGATAGCTCATAATAGATTTTTATAATGTGGCTATCTACTGAAGATAGCTCATAATAGATTTTTATAATGTTGCTACCTACTGAAGATAGCTCATATCAGATTGTTTTAACATTTTTATCTACTGAAGATAGCTCACAATATTTTTTTTATAATGTGGCTATCTACTGAAGATAGCTCAAGAAAGCTCAGATTAGATTTTTATAATGTGGCTATCTACTGAAGATAACTGATATCATATTTTTATAACGTATCTACTCAAGATAGCTCAAGATAGCTCATAATAGATTTTTATAATGTGGCTATCTACTGAAGATAGCTCATAATAGATTTTTATAATGTTGCTACCTACTGAAGATAGCTCATATCAGATTGTTTTAACATTTTTATCTACTGAAGATAGCTCACAATATTTTTTTTATAATGTGGCTATCTACTGAAGATAGCTCAAGAAAGCTCAGATTAGATTTTTATAATGTGGCTATCTACTGAAGATAACTCATATCAGATCATCAAATACTTTGCACCTTCTCAGCTGATTTAACCTTCTGGCCCCTGGGCTCCCGGCCTTAAATGCTCTGTATTGAAGGTAGCTGGGATAAAATGGTCAACCAATTTAGTATGTAATTCCTTTTTTATTTGCAGGCACAAAAACAACCCAGATACATTATTTATGGATGAGCTAGAGAGCGACCAGTGTTATGAGCTTATAGTAACTACCCCATGTGGTCTGAGTCGATTTCGTGTTGGAGATGTAATTAAGGTAGTGGGCTACCATCTCAACTGTCCTGTCATTCAATTTCAGTACAGGTATGTTATGGGGGTGTCAACCAACTATAAATGTGATGTACATAAAAGTAAAAGTTATTTTAATGAAATGAGTCAGAGAATCCATTTTTTTTGGGGGGGGGGCTTAAACATTTTTAGTTTTGAAAATATTGACCAAAAAGTGCCAAAACAAAATCACAATTTTGGCACTTTTTGGTCAATATTTTCAACAACAAACAAATTTAAGTTTAAAAAAAAAATACTCTCCCAGATAATTGACTTTAGATGATTTTGGTCAAATTTTGGAATTTGTAACCAAAAACTGATTTTGTTAGGTTGTCTGTTAGCTTGTTGAGTATGTTTATTTGCTCTAGTGGTATACATTCATTGTTCACATGTGGGAATGGAGGTTGTTTGGAACATTCATTTAGAGAGAAAATGCTCCCCTTTAGGAGCAGTAAACCTTAAAGGCATATTATGTGATCTTTTCCAGGGGACGCCCTCAATCCCCGAAAATAAATTGGATGCAGATTTTCTTGCAGATTTACTTTTCTGATCATAAATCATAAATGTATTCAAAGTTACAGAGCGATACGATTTCTAATTACCTCAAAATTATGGTTTTATAGTGAATTTAGAGTAAAATGTGAAAAATAGATTGTACCCAAACGGTACAATCTATTTTTAAACCATGATTTTGAAGTAATTAGGAATCGTATCGATAAGATCTTTATGATTTAAGATCAAAAATGAAAATCTGCAAGAAAATCTGCTTTCATAGTAAAAATCAATGATAGAGGGCGCTACTTGGAAAAGATCACATGTGACTGATAAAGAACAAGCATATTTTGCAATTTTGAAATTATATTGGTCATAACTATTATGATTCTCAGTGGAAAATGGTCAAATATAAAATTAAAGGTAGATGACCCGATCACATTTTCGTATTTCAACTTGAAGTTTTCTATTCTACATGAAAGGTCATCCTTAAAAAAGTCATGTTCCAAAGTTTGAGTTGCATAGCTCTAATGGTTCTCATTTTAAACGCACAAGATGCTGTGAACTGTACCCATTGAGTAGTACACAAACTATATCGGTGGTTACCACCATTCGCGGTAATTCGACGTTATTTCATCGATTTCTTCGTAATTATACCGATTTAGGCCGTCAAATTTCAGTATGATGATGAGAAAAATACGAGCTTTCATATGATATGAAAATCTCTGTATGTTTGAAATAATTCTGTGTTACGAAAATGTGATCTGGTCATCTACCTTTAATTTGGTCAAACTCACTCATTCCCGGCGCCGGCGGTGCCTGTTTTTTTGGCCAAATTTGACCCATTTTTCTCCCCTGATAGTATTATTCCCAAAAACACGCCGCCTGGGTTAGGGTTAACAAATAGGGCAAATCTATTTAATTTTGTGTTCAAATCTTTTTCCAGGTCTGGATTGGTGTTGAATGTCAGGACGGAAAAGGTTGACTCTCTTGTAGTGAATAAAGTAATGGATGAAGTGATCTCCAATTGGACAGACGTGACCATGGTAGACTATGCATGCGCAGAAAGTTCTAAATTGCCAAATGGTAAATATATGATACTATCTGCTGAACATTATGTAGTAATCAATCATAGTTTATTTCAGATTGTTATAATGTTGCTATCTACTGAAGATAGCTCATATCATATTGTTATAATGTTGCTATCTGCTAAAGATAGCTCATATGAGCTATCTACTGAAGATAGCTCATATAAGTTTGTTATAATGTTGCTATCTAATGAAGATAGCTCATATCAGATTGTTATAATGTTGCGATCTACTGAAGATAGCTCATATCAGATTGTTATAATGTTGCTACCTGCTGAAGATAGCTCATATTAGATTGTTAAGTTTCATCTACTGAAGATAGCTCATATCAGATTGTTATAATGTTGCTATTTACTGAAGATAGCTCATATCAGATTTTTATAATGTTGCTATTTACTGAAGATAGCTCATATCAGATTGTTATAATGTTGCTATCTACTGAAGATAGCTCACATCAGATTGTTATTATGTTGCTATCTACTAAAGATAAGCTCATATCAGATTGTTATAATGTTGCTATTTACTGAAGATAGCTCACATCAGATTGTTATTATGTTGCTATCTACTAAAGATAAGCTCATATCAGATTGTTATAATGTTGCTATTTACTGAAGATAGCTCATATCAGATTGTTATAATGTTGCTATCTACTGAAGATAGCTCACATCAGATTGTTATTATGTTGCTATCTACTAAAGATAAGCTCATATCAGATTGTTATAATGTTGCTATTTACTGAAGATAGCTCATATCAGATTGTTATAATGTTGCTATCTACTGAAGATAGCTCACATCAGATTGTTATTATGTTGCTATCTACTAAAGATAAGCTCATATCAGATTGTTATAATGTTGCTATTTACTGAAGATAGCTCATATCAGATTGTTATAATGTTGCTATTTACTGAAGATGGCTCATATCAGATTGTTATTATGTTGCTATCTACTGAAGATAGCTTTCATATCAGATTGTTATTATGTTGCTATCTACTAAAGATAGCTCATATGAGCTATCTACTGAAGATAGCTCATACAAGATTGTTATAATGTTGCTATTTACTGAAGATAGCTCACATCAGATTGTTATTATGTTGCTATCTACTAAAGATAAGCTCATATCAGATTGTTATAATGTTGCTATTTACTGAAGATAGCTCATATCAGATTGTTATAATGTTGCTATCTACTGAAGATAGCTCACATCAGATTGTTATTATGTTGCTATCTACTAAAGATAAGCTCATATCAGATTGTTATAATGTTGCTATTTACTGAAGATAGCTCATATCAGATTGTTATAATGTTGCTATCTACTGAAGACAGCTCACATCAGATTGTTATTATGTTGCTATCTACTAAAGATAAGCTCATATCAGATTGTTATAATGTTGCTATTTACTGAAGATAGCTCATCAGATTGTTATAATGTTGCTATTTACTGAAGATGGCTCATATCAGATTGTTATTATGTTGCTATCTACTGAAGATAGCTTATATCAGATTGTTATTATGTTGCTATCTACTAAAGATAGCTCATATGAGCTATCTACTGAAGATAGCTCATACAAGATTGTTATAATGTTGCTATCTACTGAAGATAGCTCATATCAGATTGTTATAATGTTGCTATCTACTGAAGATAGCTCATATCAGATTGTTATAATGTTGCTATCTACTTAAGATAGCAACATTAAATGTTGCTACCTACTGAAGATAGCTCATATTATATTGTTGTTTCATCTACTGAAGATAGCTCATATCAGATTGTTATAATGTTGCTATTTACTGAAGATAGCTCGTATCAGATTGTTATTATGTTGCTATTTACTGAAGATAGCTCATATCAGATTGTTATTATGTTGCTATCTACTGAAGATAGCTCATATCAGATTGTTATAATGTTGCTATCTACTGAAGATAGCTCATATCAGATTGTTATAATGTTGCTATCTACTTAAGATAGCAACATTAAATGTTGCTACCTACTGAAGATAGCTCATATTATATTGTTGTTTCAGTCATCTACTGAAGATAGCTCATATCAGATTGTTATAATGTTGCTATTTACTGAAGATAGCTCATATCAGATTGTTATAATGTTGCTATTTACTGAAGATAGCTCATATCAGATTGTTATTATGTTGCTATTTACTGAAGATAGCTCATATCAGATTGTTATTATGTTGCTATCTACTGAAGATAGCTCATATCAGATTGTTATAATGTTGCTATTTACTGAAGATGGCTCACATCAGATTGTTATTATGTTGCTATCTACTAAAGATAGCTCATATGAGCTATCTACTGAAGATAGCTCATGTATGAGCTATCTACTGAAGATAGCTCATATCAGATTGTTATAAAATGTTGCTATCTACTGAAGATAGCTCATATCAGATTGTTATAATGTTGCTATCTACTTAAGAAGATAGCAACATTAAATGTTGCTACCTACTGAAGATAGCTCATATTATATTGTTTCATCTACTGAAGATGGCTCATATCAGATTGTTATAATGTTGCTATTTACTGAAGATAGCTCATATCAGATTGTTATTATGTTGCTATTTACTGAAGATAGCTCATATCAGATTGTTATTATGTTGCTATCTACTGAAGATAGCTCATATCAGATTGTTATAATGTTGCTATCTACTGAAGATAGCTCATATCAGATTGTTATGTTGCTATGTACTGAAAGAAGATAGCTCATACCATATTGTTATAATGTTGCTATCTACGGAAGATAGTTCATATCAGATTGTTATTTTTCATCTACTGAAGATCGCGCATATCAGATTGTTATATATAGTGTTGCGCTATCTACCTGAAGATAGCACATACCAGATTGTAATAATGTTGCTATCTACTGAAGATAGCTCATTTCAGATTGCTGTTTCATCGACTGAAGATAGCTCATTTTAGATTGTTATAATGTTGCTATCTACTGAAGATAGCTTATATCAGATTGTTATGTTGCTATCTACTGAAGATAGCTCATATCATATTGTTATGTTGCTATCTACTGAATGAAGATAGCTCATATAATATTGTTATAATGTTGCTATCTACTGAAGATAGCTCATACCATATTGCTATAATGTTGCTGTCTACTGAAGATAGCAACATTATAACAATCTGATATGAGCTATCTTCAGTAGATAGCAACATTATAGCAATATGGTATGAGCTATCTTCAGTAGATAGCAACATTATAACAATCTGATATGAGCTATCTGCTGAAGTTAGCTCATATCATATTGTTATATTGCTATCTACTGAATGAAGATAGCTCATATCATTGTTATAATGTTGCTATCTACTGAAGATAGCTCACCATATTGTTATAATGTAGATGAATAAAACTGAGATATCTAAAAGTGTTTTTTAAAGTGTTCAAATTTTCAATTTCAATTTAAAATCTATTACAGATAGTACAGCTGCAGATCCTTTCTATCTCATATTCATTGAGCTCCAAGGAGCTGGCAGTAATGACATATCAGAACAAGACAAGAAACAGGTTAGTATTGTCACAATGTATACTGTTTGTGTTAGTTTGATAGGCCTGGCAGGGAAGAACCATTTGGTCTCTACTCTGGCACCCTGATTTGTATGCTTCAGGTCACAGGTTCAAATCCAAGTGATAATCGGAAAAGAAGCAGTTGGTCAGTTGAGTGGTTGGATAATATATAGGCAGTAACAGATGTTGTGATATAGGTGTGTCAGTGTGACCTGGAGGGGATGTCTTCTTGTTTAATCTGTACATGTATGCTGGCATACTCAAAGTCAAATTTTATGTGGGAAGTCCTAGGTTTGAATCCTGGTTGGTACTCCTATAATTCATGTGTATGAATTGGTGTGTGGATGGATAGATTAGTATAGCAGTGGTGATATTAACATCGTATATTCAGCAGTACAGCATGTGTATCAAATTACTTAACAGATTTCGAAAAATACTTAAAAATAAGAACAGATTACAACTATTCCTTTTGAATAATTCAATTTTCATATAGTTTTTCATTTGCCCCTACAAATTGTATAATATTGAGAAATGATTAATAGCCCTTGTTGTTACCCCGGTGGTTTCAAATGATGTTGACTTTGGGTATACATGATCATTACCATATCATGTCAGTGTTTTCCCCGAATTAAGGTGGTTTTTTAAGTTATGTCCGCGAAAAAGACGGTAGTCCCATTATGTTTGGAGACCCCATGTCCACTCCTCTGTCATATATATGTGTTGCTTTATGATTGTGAAAATCCGCCATGATATTGGAGAATGATTTTGGATGCAATTGGATATTCAACATAATTTGATGGTTTTAACGTCGATCATTCATATTGTGCAATAAATAGGAAGAGGTTTCATTTTCCCACATATCGTCAGCCTGCTTCGATAATTGCCTACTTTTTGTAACTCACTTTTCAGCAAAATTGAGCTTTTGCAATAAATATGACTTCATTGCATTATGCACATGCTGTATTAAATAATACCCAAGTCATTGACCAATTAGAAGTGTTGATAAAATGCACAATTTCAATTCTGCCTAAGTCAGCCTTGTGAGTTAGGCAGATTGTAATAATTATGTAAAATGTTTAAAATGGGTCATATTAACTCGTATTAGGCCTATAACAAGCCACATTTCACTTAAAGGCATATCTCCAACCTAATTTTATCCAACAGTTACTGCTCCTGTTGGAATTCACCTGCACTATTCGTGGTGCTATTCAACATATCATCAGCCTGCTTCCATAATTGCCTAACTCACTTTTCATATTTTTGTTGTTTTCTAAAAACTAGAAAAACTGAGTTAAGCAATTATCGAAGCAGGCTGACGATATATAGTTGATGACGTCACTTTGCCAATCGAAGAAAAAAAATCAACCATCTTTTTGCATTACATAAACACAATCTTGTCAGAACTAATGCATGGGCCTACACATGTTTCAGGAATACAGCATATGAGTATTTTGGGTATAAGCCTCCCAGTCACTCAAATGCAACCACTGTCACACAGACTTCTTTTTACCTAACATTTTAATCAAATCTATTTCATCTTCTCTTTCATAAAACTTGGCAAATTTGTCACCCAAAGACTTCATTTGGGTGGTGCAGGGGGGGGGGGGGGCATTGTCGTACTCCAAGAGTCTTATTTTGTTGCATGTCTTGTGGGGTCACCAAATGTTCTAGGGTTCAAAAGTGCCAACCTTATATTCATTGCTGAAAAGGCAGAAACATCAGTTCCAACCCTATCAGTAAGGGGCACCAAGGATGGATCCAAATGGATTCAACAGCACTACACCAACAATGTAAAATATTGAAATGACTAAAAAGGTGTGCAATGACAACCAATGATGGGACATATAAAAGGCAAAAGAAACAACACAATAACATATGGGACCGACGTTTCAGAATGATAAAACAATTCCTTTAACTATACATGTAGGACAAGTTAAAAAACACAACTGTCTTTGACCAGCATAGGCTAAAAATGATTACACATTTTGTAATTGAGGTCCCCCCCCCCCTGGATGAAAGCACAGAGTAAAAGTAATCACACTGAAACTATCATTTACCAATAACGTTATTTTGATTCTATTTACTCTGCAGGTCGATATGATATTCCGTAAGCACTCGTACACCTACAATTATATGCGTGAGAAGAGATTCATTGCAGAACCTCACGTGCACATCGTTCCGTCCGGCACTTTCAAACGTCTTCGTGAATTTGTCGTGCAAACTACTTCCGTATCACCAAATCAACTAAAAAACCTAAGGACTCTAAGAACTTCTGCTATGGTTGATTGTATGATGAAGTGTGTAAATGAATAAAGCAAATTGTGTATTTTGAATATGTGATCAGTCACTTTAAAGGGAGACTGCTATCGTTCAAAATGAAAATTGCAATTTAATTTTATGCAAAATGATTCTTGATATAAATGAATTAAAATCATCATAATTCAACTAGTGTACACATTGTTATCAAAGCATCATCAACAAATAGCGGCAATATCACTTTCACATGTGTGTTTATGGTAAAGGTTTATCATTACAGAGAAAAGAAGACCAAGATTGTATGCGTTTTAAAACACAACAAATACCCCATTAACAATGTATCACTTTACGGTGAAGATTCCCATCCAATGCAGGCTACCTAAAATGGTTGATTTAGCATTTTGTGTTGGCTAAGGAAGCATTTTTTTTTTATTATCTTATTTATTTTTTGAATTATAGACCAAAGTGCAAAAAAATATGATTTTTTTTTTAACCAAAAATGTGATTTTCATGATTTTGGAGGTTAAAAAAAATCACATTTTTTGGCACTTTTTTAATAAATAAGATATTAAAAATGGACAAAAATTCTTCCTAGGGAATGTTATCAGGATTGACGAAATAAATTTTGTGTTTTCTTTGCAGAACCTAAAATGGGTAAAAAAAATGTGTTTTGTATAATCTTCTCAAAAAAAAATGGACAATTTCATTATAATGGTTGGATTCATTGAACCCGTTACTGCAAAAAACTGTATACTTTTATATATACACATTGAAAAAAGTATCGTACCACTGCTTTTTTGTTGAAAAGTGCACATTTCGCCTCGAATTTTGCCTATCAGTTATAACTTATAATCCTGATAACTTTGACCTTGGAAGACTTGAATGTGTTACCAAGGATTACAAGTATAGAGATTTATCATCGAGCCTCTCAATATCGCGTTATACCCAAACTTGTTTTATGCATTTTCCCCTTGGCCTTGAAAAACATTACATCGATTACGTCACAAACTCAAATGAGGCCCTTTTATTGCATAACATTTTACCGGGACGTTTTCGCAAACAAATGATCCTTAATATCACACCATGGTGGCAAAATTAGAGGCCACATTTGCACTTTTCAACCAGCGGTGGGATACTTTTTTCAGTGTGTATAGATTAAATGAATAATGAAGAAGTTACGGCAGTTTTACGGAGGCTATGCTGAGATAGTTTCAAATGACAGCTTTATCAGTACTTTATTCTTGTTTTAAAGTACATTATATAGGCTCCACATGGAACTTTAAAGTACATTATATAGGCTCCACATGGAACCCCTTTTTTAAAAATTAAAATCCAAAAAATCATCATCACCTACGCGCCGAAGCTCATTTCACATACCAATGCGCGCGGGCTTCTTTTTTGTTTGGCCTAATGGCTTTCTATTTTTTACATAAAAACGTAACCATAGCAATAAAGCTTAAAACAGGGGGAAACACGTGACAAATAATGACACAAAGATCAAATAAAATTCCCAGATTTTATTTATCAAAACACAATGAACATCAAAAGCCAGAGTTATCATCACAGAACATTTGATTTCAAGACTTTGTATCATTTTCATGGGCATCAAATTTGTTCTACAAGCCTACTATTAATTCTAATACATTAAAATCATATTAAAAATGGGGACAATCTGTGCATTAAAGGGACATTAAGTGGTGTTGAAAATTTTAAATGTTTAAAAATTTACTTCAGAATTCAAGATGAACATTAAAAATTGCCATTATTGTTGTTTCTACTAACAAAAACACAGCAAAACTTGATTAAAACAATATCATCGCTATTTATTGAAAAACGCCCTCTATGCAAATATGGTTTGCGTTATGTATCATGCGTACTGCAAGGGGATACTGTTGGACGTAAAATGCTCGTCGCGGCTGTACGAGCATTTTTGAATCGACGTTTTCTTGTACAAAGAGGGCTGATTTTTCTTAATCCTTATAGGTGTAAGTTCATACATGTAATACAATTATAAAAATATACTAATCCCAGTTTTTATCATAATTGAGGGCGCAACCTCCAACACATCTCTTAGTGCCCCCTTAATTTGATAGTATTATAACCATGCCAAATCCATCAAAATCCAATAGAAGCACCGCACTGCCGTGGACCCCTATTCCCCAGTCTCATCTCATTGTGCAATCATAAGGCAAAAAAAATTGACGAGTCTGGGTCGGACGGTCACAGTTTTTTTCTTTCTTAATTTAAACAGGGAGATGCTACACAAAAACATGTTTTAAAGAAGTGTTTTTTTATTTTATTTTTTATTGATTTTTAAACAAGCATATACTACTCAAAAACACGTTTTCATCTTTCTTTATTGTTATGTGCTTCTTTGAATTTTTTTAAAAAAACCATTTTTTACTTTGAAAAAAAAATGAAATAGCGACCCTATAGATTTCCGAAAATTTGGGTCGGTCGGAAAGGGCAAGTCAACTTTTTTTGGGGGGGCCTAAGGTACATAATAGCAAGGCACTGAAAAGTTACTTTTCACAACGCGACATCGAAAGGTGATTCCGAGTTTCCAGTTACCCGCCCGCATCGTTTTTTGACCCACTTCAACATTTCAAGATTCCCCTAAAAAAATTATGTACATGTACTTTCAAAACATCGTTGTAGCCAGTTTAGCTATTTCAAACACATATTTCAATTTTATAAAATACAAAATCGGGAACTATAGGCTGAAAAGCAGGGTTTTTTTGTGGGGAAGTAAACCTACCTTTCATGAATAATATATAATTTAATAAACCCCTGTAACAATATGGGTTGATCAAACTAGCATTTACATGTCAAAATATATGAAATCTGATCACATAATGAATAAGTCGCCTCATTTCTCAGCGACATACAACTCGGTATAAGAGCTATGATATGAAAGGACGTCGCCGATTTTCGTTTCTAGTTTGCCTATTTCTAGAATATTTGTATCAACTTTACTGCTTTCATTAAGAGTAGGGGGATCATCCCGGTCTGTGTCTGTACACACATAATAAACACATCACAAAAAGAAACTAACCACTTTTTTCGAGACACCCTGTGTTTTATTTCTAGGAACCTAAATAAATCCAAAATCTGGAAAAGAACCGGAATTTTCTTCCGCACATTTTGAAACCTCATTTTTTACAATAGCACCAACATTGATGAAGCAGTCTCCATTTGAATACAAAATGATGCAGTTTCCATTGTTGCACTTAACCCTATACCCATGAAATAAAGAATAAGTTCACATACGCATAAGGATGATAAGCAAGGTTTGTTTTGCTCGTGGGCTTTGTTTAATCAAAAGAACCGGAATATTCTCCTGCACATTTTGTCATTTGTCATAATAGCACAATTATGGATAGAGCAGTCTCCATTTGAATACAAAATGATGCAGTTTCCATCCTTATCATTTGCGTAACTCATTCTTTATTCAATGGGTATTATAGGGTTAAGTGCAACAATGGAAACTCCATCATTTTGTATTCAAATGAAGACTGCATGCTTCGTCAATATTGGTGCTATTGTAACAAATGAGGTTTCAAAATGTGCAAAAGAAAATTCCGTTTTTTTTCTCCATATTTTGGATTTATTTAGGCTCCTAGAAATAAAACACAGGGTGTCTCGAAAAAAGTGGTTAGTTTCTTTTTGTGCAGAGTTTATAAGGTTATAAATTTAAGGATAGGTTAGTCGGGAGTGGATCGTGATGGACCAATGAGTTTATTACTTTTTTTGTCAAAGTGCAACTTGCGCATATACAGGTCAAGAACTGGAAAGCAATAGTTGCGAGCGCAATGGCAACATAGCCGGAAAGTGTATACAACGGCCTGGGATGCCTGTGCTATGTACTGTTATTACATAAATGTTCAGCTCCATAAATGCTACCAAAATGAAATATTAATGATATAAAATTGGCTCTATAATCACAGCGAAAATGTGGAAAATATGCATCTCCCCAGCCGGAAGAGGCTACTATGAGGTCAATTTGCGGTCATATTTACGTCTCTAGACCATTTCAAATCGGCAAATATATGATCAGTTCCGATAAGTCTCGTTCCACGTTTTACTTCTCATGGGTGTACACGTTTATGTAAACATAGTAAATCACTAGGCGGACAACCAATTCTATGAAGGCAATCAACTGTTGCGAAAAACGCACTACATCATAGTCCATATGTGACCTGTTTTTCCAAAGATTTCCGATCTCAATTTGAAATGATCTATTACAAACTATACAATATGTTCTTATACATATTTTACATTTAAAAGCACCCAATATGACAAATTTTGTGTACTGTAAAACAAGTCGAATAGGGACATGGGAGCCCCTGTCCATATTCACCCCGTTTTACGGTACACAAACTGGCCGGGTGACATTTAAAAAACTCTTCCCATTTTTGTCCCTATTCACCCCCATGTCCCTATTCACGGTACAATACCTGTAAAGCATTTCAACCACAACTAGTCAAGTTGAACTTTTCCAGAAAAAAGATGTGATAACAACAAATCATATAGCATCACTTTTGATGAATATAGTTTATGAACATAATTACCTTGGTCATGAAATTCCACCAAAGCTTCAAAGAGAATTCTAGCGGCATACCAAACCAAGATCTTTTGTTCAAGAGTTGACATACCCAATCTATGTATGAATTAGGCCTAAGAGATAAATTTTCTATCAAAAACTTTATGAGATTTATGGGACCTATACAGTAGCCCAAGTGACTATCTTTGGAAATTTGTCAGCTTTTAATAGTTCTTCTAAGGACTTAAGTATTAGCCCAATATTAGCTAATGAATCCAACATTTTGAAGTACGACTCATATATTGATATATTGGCAACACTGTCTGTTAAGATCAATGATATGATTGGTTTAAACTACATTGCATTCATGATTTATGCAAAACTAGCGTTATCAAATACAATTCATATGCAGGATTTACTGCATGTCTGCACAGAGTACCTCCTTAAATAAAGTGAAGTGTGAACAACTCATCTAATCTAATGTTTCCATATTAAAAAGAGTTTAAATTTCACATGTGAACAATTAAATATGGCTCAAAAATGTTTGTTTCCTTTTGTGAACATTCCTTTGGAACTATAATTTGATATGGCATAAACCATATTTGTTTTGGTTTTTTAAATTTTGAAAAAAGAATTTGGATTTTTTGTTTTTGAAAATTGTTCGAGCATTTAGTATTTTTTTAAGTACTGCTTCTTTAATCAGCTAATGCAAGCCTGCTGGTCAATAGGAGCGGTCATTTTCTTTCGTAGAGGGTCCAACAAATGTCATTTGTCGTCATCATTTTCTTATGACCCCCACCCCAAACGAAAGCAATTATTTGTATGCCCCCCCCCCCCCCCTACTCTCAGAATGTTGATTATTTCCTCACACACCTCTTCTTATAACAGTTGATGCAAAAGAACAAAATTAAGGTGGACTAGTCCAATTTATGTTTTACAACTTCCAACATGTATACAAAAATGTGCAAACAATTTCAATTTTGTTTTGACCACCCTATTACAATGGTATTAATTTCATGCCCCCCCCCCCCCCCCTTTTTCTGTAGAAAAAAAATAGAATATTTAGGATCGCGCCCCCTACCGAAGAAAATGACAGCCCCTTTTGAAAATTGAATTTGCAGAATCGGCCAATCACATTAACAACTCCAATTTGTGCACACCCTGTATCAAGCTTAAGTACATAATCAGTAAATAATGATAACCAATAATGCCAAAAGAGTTATTTTTATTAGTCAGTGCATGTTTGTACATAAGATACAGACTTGTCAAACCTTGTAAATTCTGATTAATGGTACTTATTGCATTCATTGGCCCATGGTCTGCTAACTTTAATTACTATCAGTTTGGGTTGGATGGTCACAACTTAGATTTTGACAAGACTATTTGCATTATTTGTCCACAAAACCAAAGTGTCTATAGTTCAATCAATTCCAAATTATTATCTCCTAGGGTAATATAACAGTGCATTACAATGTCATGCATTATTAAACTTTGGAACCATGTCACACACTTAGTACTTCCTTTTAGAAAGTCCCGGGGGGATGGGCACTCTCGATATACGATGTATTTTATAAGAGGCTCAAAAAAAATTAAAAATCTAGAAAATAACACTAAAAGCGATGGTTATAAATTTATGTTATCCCTGTTGAATTACAGCTGGATAAAAAAAGAGCCGGTTAAAAAGCTGTGACACCTCGAAGTTTGGGAGAAAACAAAGAGGAAACCATTTCAGGAATATGCCTTTGCTGCTTCACAGGAGATTTTTGTTCAGGGGATAATTTGGAACATTTTCTACACATACTTACAGTACATATTTGAGTGCCCCCCCCCCCCCCCCCCAGCAGGAAGTATATATTGTCAGTCAGTATGTGCATTGAATGAAGTTCATTTAGTTCAATTGTACCATCAGTCGTTTTGATATATTACGAGACTAGCCCAAGCATTGCTTGAATCTCGTTTAATCAGACCCAGTGTGTCCACTGACCGACTGTGTAAACAAATAACATAAACAAACATTAAGTCCAGTTCGAGACTGAAGTATTTGATACTGATCAAATTATAAACTAAACTTTGTAGATGACGCCTTATTTTATAGTAAATAATGCTTGGGAAAATACACTTTGCAGAGGATACTTAGCAAAGGACACCTGCTAGGAGACGCCGCCAAGAGAGGGCGCTTACTGCCAATTCTCGGTAGACAACACTTAAGCATTAGCAGATATAACCTGGCTGGCAACACTTTGCAGACAACAATTTGCAGTCGACACCCGGGAGACAACGCATAGGAGATGACACCCTGAAGCAGATGCTGCCTAAAATAATACACTTTTTTTGGTAGAGTGAATTCATCACCATGCCACCCCCAGTGCCTAGTAAAGAATTTTGGGAAGAAGGCGAAGCCGCTGCAAAATGTGCAATAACTTGCAAGACATGTGTGGCACCGATTGAAAGAGTCAGGTTGTTGCTTCAGGTAAATTACAATTTAACATGAATTTAAAGATCCACAGAAAATATTAAAGTGCAAATAATATATAGCTAAACCCTGCCAAATCCAACAGAATCCAACGAGCCAATCTCTATGTTCCACCTGGCGTGCAAGTTTTTCGAGGATAGTGTTCCCGTTGTGTAGTGGGAATCCTAAGCCGCTGGTGCTGGAGGTCCATGGTTCAAATCCGGTGGGGGCCGGGGGGGGGGGAGGGGTGTCGCGGTGACTTTTGAGGTCACTTTTCTCCATTTTTTTCTTTCAAAAGTTTGTAATTTTTGGTTCTATATAACCCTAACCCTGCCAAATCCAACAGTATCCAATAAGCCAATCTCTATGTTCCATCCGGCGTGCAAGTTTTTCGAGGATAAAATGGACCCAGGCTATATATACACAAAGAATTAAGTTAAGCACCCCCTAATATATGTATACATTGGCATATATTCTAAGGTATGTGAGATCAAATAATAATGATTGGTATGACATTAGCAATTATCCATTGATGAAATGCAGATGAGTGCACTCATCTGTGACGCCCATCGCTCGTGTTATCATCCACGTGGTCGTAGGTCGTAGGGTTGAGTCAGTGATCCGATCACGTGGGTCCTACACACGTTATTGACGCAAAGATCGCTAGAGGTCTTCTCAGAACAATGACTGTACGTTAGAAAACATAAACGTCATCCACACTGTCCGTGATGGACCTATAGCTCCATACTTAAATTGAGGTGAAAATATGCCTAAAATTCCCAAAAAATGTCACCTTAAATTATTCAGAATAAAATATTGAAAACGGCATGATTGTTATGTTTTTATGTGACCATAATATCACTTCTCCAGAAAATATAGCAATATCATGGGTATACTACACTGTTTTGACGACAACAAACTTGTAATGTGCGAGGTTGTAAAAAAACGGGGGGGGGTGCTTAACTTAATTCTTTGTGTATACTTGGGGCAGGCTCTGTGAAATGTATATTTTAATGCAATCGAATGGATTATTTAAAGGTGTATGTTAATTCCGATCACATTTCATTTTGGCTATGATTTTTCAGAAGAATCCCCATATTTTCCCCATATGTCTGTAAAATCTTAGGGGCCAGAAATGTTTCATTTTGGAATTATAGACTAAAAGGTGGTAAATTACTGCCAAAGGTGGTTAACCACCAGTCAGGCCTAATTTTTTTTTTTTTTGATTGGCGTAACCCGACCGACCATATTTTTAAAAAGAAAAAAAAACAGTGAAAATTTGTATTTGTGCCATTTGTTTATGTCTGTATGGTATATATGCTGGTATATAAAATTTCATAGACGTTTTATAGATTTTTAAAAAAAATCCGACCTACCTACCCTATTTTTTTCTTCTATGTTATGCCAATCAAACTTTTTTTTAGGCCTCAGTTTGTGTACCACTCAATGGGCAAATTTATTGTGACCTTGTGCTTCAAAAATAAGAACAATTGAGCTATGCAACTCAAACTTTGGAATGTGACAATTTTAAGGATGACCTTTCATGTACAATAGAAAACATCAAGTTGAGAATCATGTTATGATACCAAGCTTACCACTCATGCGCGAGGATGGTAGCGCTTCTTTAAATTTAAAGGTATATATGTGATCTTTTACAGGAACATCGACAAAAAAATTGAAAGCAGATTTTCTTGCAGATTTACATTTCTGATCATAAATCGTACATACATTCCAAGTTACAGGGCGATACGATTCTTAATTACTTCAAAATCATGGTTTTAGAGTGAAAATAAACTGTCGGATATCCGACAACTTATTTTACTCTAGTCTAAATTCACTCTAAAACTATGATTTTGAGGTGATTAGGAATCGTATCCCTCTGTAACTTGGAATGTATGTACATTACGATTTATGATCAGAAATGTAAATCTGCAAGAAAATCTACTTTCTAAAAAAAATCATGAATATAGAGGGCGCTCCCTGGACAAGATCACATAATATGCCTTAAGCTTTGCCTACCCGATTTTTATTGTCTCATATGTCGCCAATTTAAACTTTCTTAGCTTTTTAATAAGGCACAAAAAGAAGTTTGGAAGCCCTCAAGGAAAAAATAAAGTGGGTCGTTCGGTCGGTCGGTGGATTACTGTTTTCTGTTTGGCCTGAAGAATGTACATTTGTATTAATTACTATATTGCAGACACAACATGCCCCTCAGCATATGGGCAAAGACCAGCATTACAAGGGCATCGGTGATTGCTTCGAAAAAGTGACACGCCAGCAAGGCTTCTTATCGCTATGGCGTGGAAACTTTACAACCATAATCCGATGTTTTCCCAATCAGAGTTTACAGTTTGCATTCAAGAAAAAGTACCAGATGATTTTACTCGAAGGTGTTGATAGCCAGTTTGGCAAGTTTTTCCTCGCTAACTTAGCGTCTGGTGGTGCCGCTGGTGTGACATCGATCTGCTTTTTGTACCCACTTGATTTCGCTCGTACACGCCTGGCAGCCGATATTGGCAGAGGAGCAGGAGATAGGGCGTTTACCGGTCTTGGTAATTGTCTGTGGAAAGTTATCAAATCAGATGGTATACAAGGAATCTACAGAGGATTCCTGGTGTCTGTTCCCGGTAAGAAATTGTCTATAGCTCAGTGGCGTAAAAACTTGACATTTTCATTTTGAGGGGGGGGGGGGGGTGCACAGAAGGGGCAAAAACATTTTAGGGGGGAATCTTTACTACAACTTTTCATTTGCTCCCAAAGATCTTTTTTGTGAAATGTGCAACAACAAAAAATCTGATTGTTTGCAGTTATAATTAATGGGAAAATTCATATTAAGACACCTGTGGAATAAACTGATAAACGGGTAGGTATTTCACATTTCATTGGGAGCATGGGGAGGGGGGGGGGGAGAAATGCCCACCCCCTCCTGGATACATTACACCACTGCTACAGCTGGGCTGTTCTCCTTCAATTCAATGTATATGCAGCTACAAGCCCTAGTAATAAGTGCCCTTGGCTTGAGTGATTCCCTTAACAACACCCCAGGTTTCACAAAAAGAGAGAAAAAACCCTAATTGACATACCTATCTTCAAAAGATCGGGACTTACATGGACCGACACTACATGGATCTCAACCAACATGACTCGAATATTGAGTGGTGGTCGTCCCCTTGCCCCCCTGGCTATGATGGCGATATGCTGCTCAAACAATTCTGCCCCACCCCATCCAAAAATCCAAATGTTAGTAAAATAGTCTACTTTTGACCAAAACAAGTCCTGGTTTTACAGGCCTGCATGTGGTTATAAAATAAAGGGGTCAAAAAAAGTAAGTCCCCCCCCCCCCCCTAAAATTAGATTACTTTTATTTATATAACTTCAAACACAAATAGACGTTTCGAAAGGTTGAAACGATTATGAAAAGATAAAACGCTTGGCTACCATTAGAAAGTTTTACATTTTCAATATCATGTTTACTTTTCCCTAAACAGTCACATTTCCCCAAATGATGTTTTCAGAAAAAGTGGCACTTGGTCCATACCAGTCAATTTAAAAACTCTCTCTCTCTTGATTTTTTTTGTCCGAAAACTAGACCAAGTTTGTTTGCATAACTCCGCACAGGATTGATCGTTTTGAGAAATTTAAAAACTTGTGAAAAGAAAAAATGATTGGCTTCTCACATAAAGTTTCTTTTGTTCAATATCATGTTTACTTTTCCCAAAATTGTCTCTTTTTCCCAAAACGATGTTCTCAGAAACTGTGGCAATTTTTAAAATCCTATACAATTTTGTTTGCGTAACACCCCCACACAATTAGACGTTTTGAAAAGGAAAAACGCTTAGCTATCCGTACAAAGTTTCCAATTTTCAATATCATGTTTACTTTTCCCCAAAAAGTCAAATATCCCCAAAATGATGTTTCCGTTAACATGAAATTTGCCAAAATCCAATACAAGTGCCACTTTTTCTGAAAACATCATTTTGAGGAAATGTGATTGTTTTGGGAAAAGTAAACATGATATTGAAAATGTAAAACTTTCTATTGGTAGCCAAGCGTTTTCTCTTTTCATAATCGTTTCAATTTTTTAAAACGTCTATATGTGTATGAAGTTATGTAAACAAAAGTAATCTAATTTTAGGGGGGGGGGGGGGGACTTACTTTTTTTGACCCCTTTATAACAGTGCCATGAACTCATTGTAGATTTTGTTCAGCCATAACAAATGCAGCCAATATGGCTAGTTGATACCTGGACAATGTCAAATGGCACTAAATTCTATCTTATTATTTAGGAAATAAATGTATGGCGAGATATCAAACATTTTTATCTTGGACAACATTTTATACATGAAAATATCACCTGAAATGAATCTTTTCCCCCATAAATATTGAGGGTTTAGTGCAACAAAGTCCTATCTGCAATGGCTGCCATTTGTTAGATTGTGTCTTCACAATGACATATCTTAAAGCACCCTTTATATATAACATGTGGCAGCTATTGTAGATATTGCCTTTTCACATAACTGAGATGCAAGTGATGTAATATCGTATCTGCTATAGCTGCCCTGCGTTACCTTTAGTTTATACCAAGGAGTCTACTATTGGCTACCACATGATGACATCTGGTAGCTGTTGCAGATGAACCCTTGTTGCACTAAACCCTCGAATGTCTAGTATTTACATTAGCCAATATCATGCAATGATAAAGCCAGGATTTCCCCCAGTCAAAAGTTCATTACTATGTATAGCAAGACCAGATGAAATAAGAGCAAGTCTTATTAAAATGTGGGCTCTGTATTGACCACACAGTTCCCGAATAACCCTTCTTGATCAGGCTTGACCTGGAAGTCACAATTGACCTTTTAGTGCAAAATAAGCGCATTTTAATTTTCATGGGAGGCAAGCAGAACGTTTCACAAGATTTCATTTTAGCATCTCAAAATCCCAAGTGAAACATGCAGAAGAAAAAAAATTACCACAATTAACCCTTTACTCCCCGAGCGTGTTTTTTTGTGGAATAAAACTATCAGGGAAGAAAAATGTCAATTTGGGGGGGAAAAGACACCGGGATTGAACTAAGGTCACCCATGTGGAAGTCCAGAATCTAACTGATTTGCACGCCATGGAGTCAGCTGGTAAATACTGATCGCGCCACAAGATTAGGAAAGCATAGCACTGTATTGATTATAGTATTGAGGAAGTTTATGGTAAATTTGGACTCTGGTTCATGGACTGGTTTTTGATAACGAAATGTGCACACATGTCCAATTGTAACATTAATTCATTTAATGAATTAAAGGTATATTACATGATCTTTTCCAGGGGACGCCCTCAATCCTCGAGAAAAAAATAAACTGTCTATTAACCTAACAGTTTATTCACTCTAAAACCATGATTTTGAAGTAAGAATCATATCGCCCTGTAACTTGGAACATATGTACGATTTATGATCAGAAATGTAAATCTTCCATATATTTTTTCGAGGATTGTGGGCGTCCCCTGGAAAAGATCACATAATTTGCCTTAAAGTCAAGTGTGTTTTTTTATTTAGAGTGGGAACAAATTCCACATAAAGGGAGAAAGTAGAGGGTCATCGCACTCTGGCTTTGTCATTATCGATTGAGAGGGCAGATCCAAGATGTGTAAATTGTCATTAAACAATTGTACAATTAATATATAAATTAACACATTTGATCCTGTTTTTTCCTCATCATTATCAGGTGCATTCATCTACAGGGCAAGTTATTTTGGCCTTTATGACACCGTCCGGGGCATACAACTCCTAGACAAATATCAGAAGAACCATTTCATCTGTTTCACTGTAGCTCAGATAACAACAGCCTTCTCGGTACTGATCGCATACCCTTTTGACACCGTCCGAAGACGTATGATGATGCAAAGTGGCAAGAAAGGGGGTGATGTTGTGTACAAGAGCGCCCTCGACTGCTGGCGTAAGATCGCGTGGCAGGAGGGTGGTCGAGGCTTCTTCAAGGGAGCATTCACAAATGTTCTGCGTAGCTATGGTGGTGCTGTTATTTTGGTGCTACTTGAAGAATTCAGTGTTTTCCGCTGAACATGATTCAATGCATCATTTATGTCAATTTGGCAACATAAAAAAATCAACTTAAATAAAGAACCCAGTTTTTTTTGTAAATGGTCAAAACTGTAAATCAGATCAACCTTTGGTAATGTAACTTACGTGTAGCATTTAGGAAGTTCTTTTAGCTACATGTTTATGTGATTAAGTAAGACTTTCTGGAAGAAATCTTCTTTGGTAAACTGGACTTTAGGCTCAGCAAATAATTATTTTTAAAATTTGAGATTAAAAAATATATGTTTTAGTTTTTGAAAATAGAGATTTACATTTTTTAGTTTTGAAAAAGTCTGACCTTTTTTTCAAAAATTGAAAATGTGTAAAAAATTGTTTCAAAATTTGGAGAATCTTTTGGGGGTAATAAATCTCCTCCACCACAGGTCTGTTTACCATTAGGGTAGTATTTGTTATCACCTTATCCCCTAGAGCAGACACTCATGATTACAGACTAATGGGCATTCCCAGGGCAACATTTTGATTAAAATTTGGGAAACTGACTTCAACAGTACTATTGCCTTTTTAATTCTGGTATCACCAAAGGACCTCTATGGATTTGAATTGAAATCAACCCAAGGGTTCCCAAAAATGACACATGATTTAAAATTTAGTCTAAATTAGGCCAAACAAAGAAGAAGGTCTGTCTCAGAAACATTGTGCAAAAAAGCTTAGTGCTGTGCTTTTTTTAATTTTTTAATTTTAGAAAATAGGCTATGAGGTATGCGATTTTTTTTTCTTTTTCTGATTTTTAAAAAAAAAATTTTTTACTTATCCAAGCTTACGGAGAACTTTTTTTAACTTTTTAAAAAAAAAATTAAAAAAAAGAAAACGCATAAAAAAATCAAAAAAAAAAAAAAAGAAAAGAAAAAAAAGAAGGTTTTAGCCCCCAGTGCATAGGCCTACGCGCCGTAGCTCATTTCACATACCAATGCGGGCGGGCTTCTGAGACAGACCTTCTTCTTTGTTTGGCCTTAACAAAAAAAAGTAATGGAAGATTAATATGGTACATACATTTTGAAAACATATACAAAGAAACAATATACATACTTTTAAAAGTCAACCAATATCACATTTATTTTTTCTATTTCCATAAAAGACAATAATAATTTTCTTCTCTTCATATCAACCCCCACCCCCTCTGTGAACCAACATGTGACTTTGATGAAATTTGTAAAATATTATGATCTAAATATGTGCAAAATGGCATGTTGGTTCATGGGGAGGGGAAGTATCAATTTTCAACTTTTTGTGCTAAAATGGAGTTTGTTTTCTTAACAGAATTGCCACTGACGAAAATTCAAGCTGTATGCATATTTTTTATTTTAAATTGGCCGGAATGCATTGCTCTAACTATTCATTTTGTGGAATGTGGCTTGCATTGTTGCTGTTCTAATTGATGTATAATGACTGCACTAATCCAATTATATAGAAACAGTAACGAATAGGGTCATATATACAATAACGGTTGCTTGGAGTTATTTTTTAGTAAGCAGATAACATGGCTAATGTTATCATTGAATACTTAGCAATATGGCAGCTATTTTAATAGCTGCCATATTGCTAAGTATTCAATGTATTCAATGTATGTTTAAAAACATACAACTTATTACGATTCTCTGGTTTAGACCTAACCTCTTTGTAATCAAGTAAGTAGCCTTGTGAATTTTACTCCTAAATATGTTATTTTTATGAGTTTTTAGACCATTCCAGATGGTTTTATAAACTCTGAATGCCACTAAATACAAATATATACCAATCTTGATTGATATGCTCCTGACAGAATCTTGTGAATATATTTGAGAGAAGTTACAAACATTCATCATGAGCTGATTTTCATTCAAATCCATAGAGGTCCTTTGTTTGAAGGGGTATGTCAAAAGGCCTCCAAATAAGCAGGCATCAACCAGGATTTACTTTTTTACTTTTTTAACCAAAATAGCTCCTGGTCCTATACTTTATTTTGCAAAAAATGGAAATTATCTTGGCAACCATTGGGTAAAAAAAGATCTCCTGGGGTGCCTGCTTATTTGGAACGTCAATGATAATAATACTCTGAGGTCTAAAGGTTGCATATTATCAAATAACTGTTTAATGGGGGGTGGGGGTGTTCATAGGGTCAATCTGTAAAACAAATAAGTGTCAAAGTTGAAACGTTGATTTGGTTTTAATTTGGCTGGAGCATGATAAGATGTTTAATAATATGACTTGAAAAATGGTTGGCATAATTGTGTAAGCTATCATACTTAATTGCCTTTTATCTCTTGTGACCAATTTAAACCTGATCTTTATGTTTTCCTCCCTAATACAGGGTGACCCAATAAAAAGTTTACCCAAAATGAAAGTGATATTTTCCCACTTTCTGTAACCTGAGATCTGTGGTATATATTTTATTATGAAGAATGGGTAATGGAGCATCTACCCTGAAATTTTTTTTTATTTTGGTTGGGTGGTTTTCAAGATATGGTCCATTGAACATTACTTCAGCAAAACAGACTTGTCCATGGAGCATCATTTTTCTTAGGCATGGTTAAACACAACTGCAACATCAAAAGTACTTTATCTTAACAGATATATGGCATTTAAAGCATAACTGCACGCTATGATTTTAGATTTGAAAAGCCCGCCCTGTCTCAAGACAGAACACTGGCATTTAGCACAACTACACGCTATGAGCGTGTTTCTGCTGGGACACGGCAAAAAGATTATTGCCGGGTTTTGCCTGTTTCTGCTGGGCAAACTTTATTAGCGGTTTCTTCTCCAGCAGAAACACGCTCTATGATTTCAGATTTGAAAAGCCCCCCTGACAAAGCAATCTCTGTGTGTTCTTATCATTCCATCATAAACAACAACAAAATAACACCTGTGTTCCTTAAAAAAATAATAAATCATTGTAAAATAATTAGTTTTGATGCCTCACTTGTGTTCAATTATGCCTTTGCTCCAAGGACAAGTCTGTTTTGTTAAAGCAATGTAGATGCTCCATTACCCATTCTTTATAATAAAATAAAAAACACAGATATCAAATTACAGGAAGTGGAAAAATATCACTTTCATTTTGGGTAAACTTTTTATTGGGTCACCCTGTATAACTAATATAACACTTAAACAGAAATTCTTGTTGAATTCAATTTGATGATATACTGTAAAAGTGGTAATTTTCGTGCAATAAAATGTTTGTGCTTTGCCGACTTTCAGTCATTTCGCTTGTTTTTAAATTCACAATTTGAAAGTTCATTACATAGACTTATACACAAAATAAATATGTTCCCTTATTTTATTTTCGCGATAGCTGCTTTGAGTGCGAAAAGCGTGAATATTTATGTACCGCGAAAATGTCCACGCTTACAGTACTCAATACATGATTATGAAAAAAACATACAATTGAAGGAAGGCAACAAAATCTGCTTATAATATAAGACACCGTCACAAAAAGTCCATATCACTCATTTCTTACTCTCCAAAGTGTTACTAGTCTCTGCACATGATACTTCATCAGTCTGCATGACATCAGTCCTTGATACCACCACATCAGTGTCATTATCCTTCTGTGTGGAAGAGACTGCCTCCTCCATTTTGACCTCCTTGACAACGGCTGATGTTGCCTTTGGCACTGTGTCGCACACTTCTTCCTTAATGCTACCATTATCAGCAGCCACAGGCGTTGCTATAGAAGCCGCAGCTTTGATTGGAATAGCAGTTGTTTTAGGAGGCTCAGTTTTTGATGTGGTTGCACCATCTGCTGTACTATCACATTCCATTTCCTCTTTGTCCCCTCCCTGTGCACCGTCCCCTCCTCCAGCACCGCCTTCCCCTTCCCCCTTTACACACCCGCAACCATTTCCACTGGGGCCAGCACCGGAATTATCCTTAATCAGTGTATCACTAAATAGAGCGGCATCAGTGACTCCACACATGCGCAAGATGTGGTGACGGTCTCCCTTGGCGACGAAGGAGCGCACGGATGTCTTGCCTTTCCAGCCAGCGATGATGAGAACAACATCTTCGGAGTTTTCGTCACTATGGAGAATAGTAGAGAAAGAAAGAACCAATATAATAATGGTTAAAATTAGAGATATTGGTATAATAATGGTTAAAATTAGAGATATTGGTAGATGACAAAATCATGACACAGACTGTTATAATGCGGATAAAACCTTGTACGTTTTTCTAGCCCTTCAACCTTAATAAAGTAACGGTTATGCATAGGAAGTGTTGCATTATACATGTTCAGTGGTAAGACTAAGAGCACTTACATTACAAGGTTTTATTAGATGTGCTTTGGCCCTTGAACATGTTTAGAGCAGAGTCCCCAAAGGTTATACATAGAAAGTATTATTGTAATCACACTGAAGTGCCAGATAGAGACACGAGGTTCAGACAGAACAACAAAAACATGATCCTTTTTTCAGATAGAAAGTGAATCAGAATTTTAAAAATGTTTGCTACAATTTTGACCAATCCTAGTAATACATCAAAATATTTAGTGTTTGCGATAACACTCTGTGACATTGCTTCTCTATCTTGTTTACAATGCTGTCTCTTTCCTTCTAAATCGCAATGTTGTGACCAAATCACTTACCCTTCAGTAACAAGTCAGATAAAAATACTGAGCCTCAAGTCACAAGTCAAGTCACGCAAGTCATTTTACTGTATTTTCCAATGGTTAATTTTTTAATATTTATTTGCAGCCATCTTGGATTTGCACAGAATTGACTTTATGTTATTCCAGAGACCTTAAATGACAAAACTGTAGAAAAATCTTGTGTTGGGTTAAGCTATTGTGATTGTACTCAATGGACTAGGGACCAAGTCATTAAATTTAGGACAAGTCATTGCGCAAAATGTAAAGTCAAGTCATGTCACAATTCAAAGCGTTACAACTCTGCTTATTTGCGATAGCGATTGAGGATAATATTTCAATATAAAATGACACATTTGAAGGAAACGCTCATACAGCGCGAGTCAGAAAGAACAGGTCCTTTTTTTCGCGAAAGCGCCGAAACAATTTCAGACCTTGATATTCAAAACCAATAATAGTGCTAAAAAGACCACATATTTTGGCTTTCATTGCGTCATAATGTTATTTATAACCATTTTAGAAGAACCCGGTATTTTAAAGCCAATCCACGGGATGGCAATATCACTTAGTATTGTTGGATGGCTGATTCAGAAATGCCAATCAATGAAACTAGTCAGTGAAAAACCTGAAAGGCACATGAATGTTGGATACTAAATCTTAAAATGACTAGAAATAAAAAGCCTGAATTAAAATTTAAAAAACTGAAAAGGGACATCTCAGCAGATTCAATGATCCTCATTAAAATACATTGAGGAATGGCTTGATATCTCGACCATACTGTGGTTCGGCATTAATTGAAAGCCAAATTATAGGTCGTTATAACTCTAACATTGGTTCTGAATATGCATACTTAAATATTTTGTGGCGCCTTTGCAAAGGGTGCCTGTTCTTTCTGATTACCCTGTAGGGAATTTTGTTATGCTTGTCAATCTAATGTTGTGATTGTAAATGTAATTCATTTCGGGGGAAGGGAGAATAAAGATTGATGTTTCATCTTGGGCGAGATAAAATCACTCACCTTTTCCTTGGATCGTAGATATAAGTAAGGCTTCCCTGGGCTGTGATAAAGAATAAAAAACATAGTGTAATCAAAATAAAATGTTCATTTGTTAAGGGCGGTGTTAACCCTAATAATATGCAATTTATAAAGCATTGTAACTTTTAAACTATTAAAGGTAGATGTTCCGATTTTCAACTTGAAGTTTTCTATTCGACATGAAAGGTCATCCTCAAAAAAGTTGTATTCCAAAGTTTGAGTTGCATAACTCTAATGGTTCTTATTTTAGACGCACAAGATGCCGTGAAATGTGCCCATTGAGTTGTACACAAACTATGTTGGTGGTTAACCACTTTTCCTGGTAATTCGATGTTATTTCACCGATTTCTTCGTAATCCATACTGATTTGGACCGTCAAATTTCAGTATGTTAATCAGAAAAATATGATCTTTCATATGATATGAATGAAAATCTCCATGTTTGAGAAAAATCTGTGTTATCAAAATGTGATCGGGTCATCTACCTTTAATGTGATGTACATAAAAGTATACATTTTTGGAAAGGAAATGAGTCCGAGTCACAGAATCCATTCTTGGTATCAAATGTCACTAACAATGCTGATTATTTTGAATTTTTTGAACAAATTAGAATCACTTTTTAATCAATATTTGGGCATAGACCAATTTGTTTACCTCAATCTGAAATTCGAAAACTAATCTGAAATTCTGCTAGCGTCTAATCAATGTTATTTTTCCTTAATTGTCGTTAATGATGTGTTTCAAGCGCATATTTAGCTTAAATGTGGTAGCGCAAAGTAAGCTTATTTTGCTCAAATTAACCTTTGCATAGCGGCAGTCAATTATACCCGTTTCTCGAAGAATTTGACACAAAGAAACACCAAATTTAACTGTACGGCCAACTAGGGTATATATATATTTCTTCCCCGGTTGTTTTGGATTGATTCTGTGCAAATTTACGCAATGCTGTTCCAGAAACAAGCATGCAAAAAAGAGACCAAATTCTGCTCTCTTAATCTCTCAGGTGCGGTATGTTCATGGGCAACCCTTAAAACTACTTTTATCCAGCACAACTCTCTGTCAACCATTAGGAGGTGCAATTGCATACACTTCCTCACAAATTCAAATAATCTCAAATTCAAAAAATAATCTGGGTCGGTCGGGTCTGCAGAACAGGATTTATTTCCATTGCAGAAGATAAAAATACTTACAGAGTTCTCTGATTTGTTCCTTTGTCTCTTCGCTGAATTTATGATAGAATGGGTTCTCTTGTGTGAGTAGTATAACAATATCCTCCTTGGTGATGGTCACTTTACGAGCTGTCAGGTATGGATATATGCTCAGTAAACCCTGGGAATGAATGATGGCAAAGTGAACATTACAATCAATTATGGACTAATTAGGGGTCGTCCATAATTTTCGCCATTTTCAGTTACGTACAAAGCGTACGTAAGAGAGGGGAGGGGGTCGAAATATACCCCAACCGTACGTAACTTAAATGGCAATCTTGAGAGGCGGGTTTTTTTTTTTAAGTACAAAATAAAATAAAATTTCACCATTTATTGCGTACGTAACTCGAGGGGGGGGAGGGGGGTAAAAAGTTACGTACGCTCTGTACGTAAGTGAAAATGGTGATAATTTTGGACGACCCCTTACTAATATAGGGTAGAAAATGGCTGATTGAAATTTTAATTAAAGTTGACGCAAACAAATGAACTACTGTAAGAGGTCGTCCAAAATTATCGCCATTTTCACATACGCACAGAGCTTATGTAACTTTTTACCCCCTCCTCCTCGAGTTAAGTACACAATAAATGGCTAATATGTGTTATGGCTTTATATACTCTCGTGTGTTGATAAAAACCATTGTATTGCAGATTAAGCGCGGTATTTTTACACATAAATTACTTGACTTCTTTTTAATATCATGCAGTGGCGCGCGTAATCAGCGTTTTGAAACGAGGGGTGGGGTGGGGGGGGGGGGGGTAACATCAGTGGATTGTGCAGGATTTCCCTGGGGATGGGGTGACTCTCCATTTTACTCGATCTCAAATTCATTCCCATAATTTTGCCTGATTATCTGTTCCTCCTCAATGCACGTGAAGCGGGCCAAATTTCTTTACTATTTATGTGAATAAGATAATTAAGGTACATTTTGGTTTTACACTTGATTCTATAATTATTGATTTCCATTCCAACTGATTGGATAGAAATTAATCATGAGTTTAATTCCCCGTATGATAGTCCAAGGCGGGCCCCTTTGGACACGCCACTGCACAAAATGAAGTTGACGAAAGGCATGGTGTACCCCAAAAGAGGTGTTGGCTACTTGCAGACCCACATGTAGGCCTACATGTACATACTACTTTCTGTGCGTAGCAGAAGCAAGCAGAGCGCAAGCCACACCTATCTCTGTATTTTGTATTATTCTGTATTATTCTGTCAGTGACAACATGCCTGCTGGGAGCAGTGGTAAAGGAGGTAGAGGAGGCCGAGGAAGAGGTTGGAAGTCCACAACCACAACCACTGTCCTTGTCAATGGCTCAACTCTCCCGCATCTCCCCTACTACTTTCTGAGCGTAGCAGAAGCAAGGGGAGCGCAAGCAACACCTATCTCTGTATTTTGTATTATTCTGTATTATTCTGTCAGTGACAACATGCCTGCTGGGAGCAGTGGTAAAAGAGGTAGAGGAGGCTGAGGAAGAGGTTGGAAGTCCACTGTACATGTCAGTTCTCCATCACCGTCATCCTCTGAGAATAGACAGACCAAGAAAGTCACTCAAAAGAAGGCCCCTCAGAAGAAGGCCCTCAGAAGAAATAGCCAACACCTTCACTATGCTGGTTCCCTGCACCCTGGATCCCTGGCCCAACTTATCCATAGGTGCAGGTACAGGGTTCTCATTTGCCGGCCGTAACCGCGTAAGCTCAACACATTGCATTGTCGCTCTGTTATGGCATAAGGTAAATAACGATCAACACACTGTAGCTGATACCGCATCGAACGCTGAATGCATTGTAGCGCTCCCATAGCTACGGCGCAATGGGGAACGCGCTATGACATGCGTGCCTGTGCGTGTGGAGTTCGGCGCTGTGGTTAGCGCAGATACACGTGTAGTTTGTGCCAATCAGCAAATCTGTTATCATTAAGCGTGAAGCTGGCTTGATTGACTTTATTTGTGGATCTATTTTTCGTCAATCATGAATATACATGACTTTTATGCCAGCAAATCAGCTTTGAGTGGCAATCAGCGCGTACCTGCATCTATGGATAAGTTGTGTGGAGCCCATTGATGCAGGGAACCAGCATACACCTTCACCTTCTGAGGATTCAGGCGACACCTTGCCATCTGAGGAAGAGGTAGTAGAGGAACCTCAGTCAGTCCAAAGGAAAGGCAAGAAGAAAGACTCTCCAAAGAAGAAACAAACTGTGCCTCGCAAACTGTACAAGTTGGACGATGTAAAGGTGGAGGAGGAAATATTGGAATGGATGCAGGTCGAGGAGAATGATTTCCTCTGAAATTCCCGCTGCACAGAATACCCGTTCCCTGGCAAGAAGAGGCCAGCTCTCAGGAAAATGAGAAGAGTCTGAATCTGGAGGGTGAGTACAATAATTACTGAGAAAATGATTTTACACATTGTGTTCAAAATGTCCAATTTCTTCTTGAATAATTAATGTTAAAAATTGTATTCAAAATGTCTAATTTCTTCTTGTTTTTCTGTTTATTCAGAAGGATTTCTGTCGAAGTGGTTTGAGGGTCTCTGGGGGCCAGTACACCAAATTACATATATAAGAGAAAGTCAGGGATGGAAGTCCCATGTTTACTGAGAGACAGCAATGGGTCCTGGACAACCTCAAGTTTTTTAATAAACTTGTCACCCATATATCTCACCCAGTCAAGAGCCAGTGTTGTCACTAGCCAAAATTAATTTTACTTACGGCGAACAGAGTAAGTGTGTAGCAAACGAAGTGCTGTGAATCATGGCATGGGTCCAGAGACCTTCTTAATTCTTTTTTGGTTTTTTAATGTACTTTGCAGATGGTCCAACCACATCAAATGTACTTTGAGGGTTCCTGCCGCCACATAAGTTCTTGTTTTATGAGGCAGTTTAATGATTTTATCCACAAATTGTTAAGAGTGCCGGTATTTTTTTACCCTTTTTTAGAGTGCCTGTCGGCAATCGTAAGTGCCGGCTACGCCCGACCGGCTACGCCCGACCGGCACTGACCGGCTTAGAGACAACCCTGTCAAGAGCGGAAGTAATCATCTTCAGTCATATATTTAAAATATTGTATATTTAGGATCTCATGAATGTATTTTGTTCATTATTATTTGAAAACTTGTGTTTTACTTTACTTCTCTTGTACTTATCGTTATACTTTTGTCTTTTTGTCTTTGCAGTTCAGGCCGGAGGTCGCTGAACACAGGATACTTGGAGGCAATGGTGAAAGCAGCAGCTGACCAGGCCATAGACATTGATGCCTTTGATGACGAGTGATCCAAGAAGGGCAAGAAGGAGAAACAACCATCACCCAAAGGAGACGATACTGAGCTGGCCAAAGGAAGAGACAGAAAGACTCGGACGACGTCATCGCCATGTTGCAGACAAAGCGCAGCGAGCCCGAGACAAATATTACTGCTAACGCCATGTACATGAAGGCAATGCTCCAGAGGACGTCCACCACCGGCCATCACCACCCTGCCAACGGGCACAAAACGGTGTCACCTGTCGCCGCTGGTTTTACTCGCCTAGCAGGAGTTTTGAGCATGCCAGGCGCAGATGGCCAGCACGGTCCCCTGAACGTGTTCAACGGATGGGAAACGGCCCATCGTGTGTCCTCATCGTGTGCCACCGTCCGCACCAAATTTGTCACACAATGTCGAACGGTGAGCCCAAACGGCTCTGTGTGACAGCTGCATAAACACTGAAAACCATACCATTTGTTCTTGTATATATACATAGGCTTTTCTAGCTAGTCCTTGTACTGTACATATCTGTATAGATCAGTGGTTCCCAACCTCCGGGTCGCGATGCACTTTTTGTTGGGTCGCGGAATAGCCTAATTTAACCAAATTCTTTGTTGTATCATAGTAAACACATGTGACTTTGTTTTGTTAGGGGTTGCGCTCTGATGCCGGATTCTGGAATGGGGTCACCACCAGAAAAAGGTTGGGAACCACTGGTATAGATGATGTGACCATTGTTTACATCAGTAGTGTTTACAAATTGATAGCGCCTGATCTGAAGACATGCTAGAGGTACTAGTCCATGACTACTGCATACGCACTATTCAACAGCAAAATGCTCATCACTGAGCGCCAATTGGGCAACAAGATTTGCGGGAGCGTGTTGGCGCAGCGATTGTTCCCTCACCTCGCACCAATGAAACCCTGGTCAATTCTGTGCACGACCGCGGGCTTTATGTGCATTTGGTTTATCACGATCCATGCACGCTCTCACAGGTTTTCTCCGGGTTCTCCGGTTTCCTCCTGCTTTCAAAATCGGTGATTAGTTGTTTCGGTTATCAAAAACTTCCTTGACCCAATGGTATTTGGGGAGCTGCATTGAAAAATGGTGGATGTTGTTCATGTATGTTTATGTCGCAACTTGGCGCTGATTTAGCTGCTGCCTGGACGTTGCATTGTTTAGTATGATTCACCAGAAGCAAAATTACAGCGCTTTGATCCTTTGGAAAAGGCGCTATATAAATATTGATTATTATCATTATTATTTAGTACCTGGTCTCTCATACTGCTACAGGTGCAGACCATAACTACTGCAATAATCTACACCGTTAGTATAAGTTAGAATTTAATTTACAAAGCACATTCCCTGTAGGTGCGCATGCATACTGCCGGGCACTACGTCACAGGTCACATCATCTATATATTGGGCTAGTTCAATTTCCACTTAATACCAGGTTTACTTACATCTTGGGCAAGTCTGAAGTTACATGTTACACCCTTAGCATCACTACGACACAATGTCTTCACTCCAGAATTAATCACCTAATAAAAAGAAAAAAGAAAAAACAAGGTTAAAGAAATTACCTCTATGGATTTGAATGGGAATCAGCCCATGATGAATGTTTGTAACTTCTCTATAATAAATTGGCACAATTTTGCCAGGAGCATGTCAATAAAGATGGGTGTATAACTGTATTTGTATCCAGCGGCATTCAGAGTGTATGAAACGATCTAAAAACTCATATAAATAACATATTTAGGGGGAGTAAGATTCATAAGGCTACTTGTCAAGACTAAGATTTTATTTATTGACTCCTACCAAGTGATCAATTACCTCGCTTTAAGAAACCAATAAATGCCAACGGCACAGTTGAGAACTTTTAAGTTCTCAACTCGCGTCATAATCATCATTAAAATGATGATTATGACGCGAGTCTTTAAACACACATTTTCACTGGGCTAAAAGGGATACTTAATTGGTTCACATTCTTCTAAAAGCACAAAATTTGAACATGTTCCGATTTTGACAAACGGTATCTCAAATTGTTCGTCAGATCACAAGGGTTCAAGAAATGGTAGTTTTTACCAGCTGGTATCGTTTTTGTGCCTTATACAGGGTCAAAAGGCCACAATCCCTATCTTCTAAGTAATACATACATTGAGTGAGTTTTCATTGTTCTATAGGATATGTTTGACAGCCTAGTTCTCAAGGTAGAGATTACTCTTCTTACCATGGGCCCCTCTCCCTTACTCTCTCACCCCTTCTCAAATCCTTCCTCCCAGAGTAATACATGTCTGCGTTTGTATTGATTTGCAGGATATTTTTGACAGCTTAGTTCAATCTGACATGATTTTACTTCGCCTGACAAGACACCCTCTTTTCTTGTTCCCTCCCCCTTTCCCCTCTCAATCTCGAAGTAATACACACCTTAACACTTTCCACATGGCTATCAGTTCTACCCAATACAAATCAGATTTGTCAGAACCTTTCCCAACTTTCAAAGTCTTATCTCTAGAATTACTGAACCAATACTAGGCATATTTGTACTTATTTCAATGCATTGTTCATGGTGATTCCAAATCTGGTAATGAAATACAATTATTGTGACATTTTTGAAACATGTTAAATTTTGGAATGTCATCTGCAGACGCATGCCGCGTGGAAAGTGTTAAGCGAGTTTTCATTGTTCTGCAGGATCTGTTTCATAGTCTCATTCCCTAAGTACAGATTCATCTTCTTAATTACCATATCCCCTCCATGCTCTTCAACCTCCCTCTCCCCCCTCCCATTCCCCCTCCCTCCCCTCACCATCCCTCCCTGGGTAATAGATAGTACCTTGAGCGATTTTCATTCATCTGCAGAATCTGTTACATAGCCCCATTCAATAAGTAGAAATTCCTCTTCTTCCCATATGCCCCCTCCATGTTCTTCAACCTCCCTCTCTCCCCCTCCCCCTTCCCCTTACCACCCCTCCCCTTACCACCCCCTCCCCTGGGTAATACATACCTTGAGTGAGTTCTCATTAATCTGCAGAATCTGTTTCATAGCCTCATTCACCATGTACAGATTCCTCTTCTTGGAGACTTCTTCTCTCTCCCCTCTTACCATATGCCCCTCCATGCTCTTCAACCTCCCTCTCTCCCCTCCCCCCTCCCCTCACCTCCCCCACCCCCCTTGGGTAATACATACCTTGAGTGAGTTTTCATTCATCTGCAGGATTTGTTTCATAGCCTCATTCACCATGTACAGATTTCTCTTCTTACCAACATGGCTCTGAGCCAGGAGTTGGAAATCCCTCTTTACCATATGCCCCTCCATGTTCTTTAACCTCCCTCTCTCCCCTCCCCCACCCCCTTACCACCCCTCCCCTGGGTAATACATACCTTGAGTGAGTTTTCATTCATCTGCAGGATTTGTTTCATAGCCTCATTCACCATGTATAGATTCCTCTTCTTACCAACATGGCTCCGAGTCAGGAGTTGGGTGACTGGGAAAGATTTATCTACACCATAGAAATCTCTGTGCATAACAGACAAAGGAAATAAAAAGACAATACAAAAATGTAACGCAATGTGAAATCATAAGGTGTGAAAATCACATTAAAAACAAACAACTTTTCTTTCTATCTTGGGCTAAACTTTACCTTAAAATCAATGGTATAAGTGCTAAATATATGCCATAGTTATGATCCCATGATGTTCATGAGGCATGAAAAATCTCCCCCAAAAGATTTTTTTTTTTTTTTCATTTTTAAATTGACAATTTTCCAATGTGTTTTAAAATGTGCATATGAAATACCTTGGAGAGTATTGTTCTTTTAATAAAAAGCCTGCACATCCCTACTATATACTGGTTCCCTGCGTCCCTCTTTTTGGCTGCCATCTTTAAAATTGGCGGACCAAATCGAAGGACTGTGGGAAAAACATGGCAAAAAAGTGAGCGGAAGTGTCATGGAAATTCACGACACTTCTGGTCACTTCTAACTTAACTGCCCATGAGCAATCCTGCCACACAACAACACCAAAGCACCTGATTGATTAAATTTAAACTGTAGCATGTTTAACGATCATCACGCTGCGCCATGGGAGGTAAATCAGCGCGCCCATCATGTCATGCGATGCATACCACTGCGTGGACCAACCGACGCAGTGTGGTGTGATGCTGTGTGAGCGAGTTTATCAGCGCACACTTTTAGAACTGTATTTTTTCAGTCTTCACTTTTGATCACCCTCGCAGGGGCTGTGTGTAATTTGAAAAGAGGGGAAGGATTCAATCTAGACTGGGTCCCTGTGACACTCTATCAGTCTTCACTTTTGAGCACCCTCGCAGGGGCGGTGTGTAATTTAAGAAGACAGGAAGGATTCAGTCCAAAGAAGATTTGAAGGTCTTCCCACAATGCATTGTGCGAACGCCAGCCAACTAAAGCTTTTTTCACACGATGTATTTGTCAAGCTCTTAAGTTTTAGAAATAAGAAAAAGGAATACTGATAACTAATGCATTCATTGATTTAAACTAGAACCTAAGACTAAGCGCTCCGACTATGAATGCGCTATGAAGCCATGATTGTGTGCATATGTCTATGGGAACCGAGACAAATTGGAGACGGCATTTTTGCAAAAACGCAATGCATTGTGGTGGTGTCTTTAAAATCTTCTTCGGATTCAGTCTCCTTGAAGGTCTGTACACTTACCTGATTACTGGCCAGACCTCTTCATCTTCCTGGAAGAACACAAATGGATCCTCCTTGAAGCCCTGGTGGTTAGTGCGACGCTTTTTACTGGGTGGTCTGCGAGGTTAAAGGTCAACATAGTAAAATGGTTAAATCACAAGCACATGATGGCTATCGCAATTGAATTAAATCTTGATAATGAATAATTACATCATGACATGCAAATGAATGTTTTTATGTTGGTCTCACAGTGTTCACACACACATTTTAAATAAATAGTTCTAAGTATGTCAAGAGAAAACTGAAATTTCTCATTATGAAACAATATAAGATTTGGTGAATAAAATATTATTGCTGTACTCTAAAAACCTGGTATCTCTATCTGGCACTTCAGCATGTATAAAGTAATACTTTCCATGTAGGCATACAACCTTTGGCAGTTGGCTCTAAACATGTTAAAAGGCCAAAAACTAATCTATCAAAACTTTGTAAGCACTCTTGCCCCTGAACATGTATAAAGCTGCAGGGCCTGAAAAACATTCAGGTTTTGACAGAACAGCGACGATATGAGAAAGATAAAAATATCAAGAGTGAATATTCCCAATTCTCTTCATTCCACTGAAGTGAAGAAAGGTCCCCTATTGCCTTATTCTAAAAAAATCAAATCCTATTTTCAGTTTGTTGCTTGTTTTGATCATCGGATTTCATTAAAAAACACTATAAATAGAGAGATGTTAGTTAACTCCAAAATGCACAAATGTATTAGTGCTTTAAATAGTGTTTTTTTACAGTCTTTTGAATGCAATTTTGCAATTTAACAGTTTAACAATCACATCAAAAAAATGGATTTAGTGTGATGAATATGTCCCCCGAGTGGACTTACTAATAAGAAGAGTCTTCATACTAGTAATTTTGTTAAACCCTCTTTATAATAGCCGCATTGCACCTTGACACCAAACAGGTCCCTGTAACCCCTACTCTGTTTAATAGGCCAAGTAGTTTCTCGTCCCCTTGCACATCCTGTCTTCAGGAATTCTGTAATGTTCTTCATTTTCTTCTTTATTTCTTAAATAACTTTTTTGTTAAAACATTTAAAAAGCTGACATCTTGGTAATAGATTTACTCCAGAAAAGTGTCCTCATCCTCCTTTTTTCCAAAAGTTTGGACAAGAAACTAGTTTTTTATTTTTATTTGGCCTTAACATTATAAGGATAGATAGAATCTACATACTCTGCTGATGCATCAGCAACTGTACTGCTGGATGGTTTCTCTTCATCTCCTGTCTTAGCTGCTGTATTGTCTATAGGTTTATCCCCAGTAGTTTCTGCTTGAGCTGCTTCATTACTAGTTTCTTCATCTATAACAACAGATACCAAGTAATCGATGAATTATATTTATGGCATTTGTCATGCAGCACAATTTAAATTTAAATTTTAAAAAATGAGTGGGCTAAAATTGCAATAAAACATTGTATTTTCAATTAACAATAACACATAATAAGGTAAGAAAGAAAGTAAATTTTGTAACCTCTCCCATTATATTTGGTAAAATAATTCTTTTTACTTGTCCTAATACTGATACTTTGCATTCACCATTATATTGGCGGTTTGGGACCTTAATTTCAAAGAATGAATTTGTAATCGAATGTAGAGAATTTCTTTCTTGGTACAAGTGGATATCATGGTGACATGATGGGAAAAGAGGAATTGAATGAGTCTTCGTCCTGAACCCATAAGGGTTCTTTCTGTATTATCCACAACATCGCTGTTCTGTCAAAACCTTGTATGTTTTACGGCCCTTCAGCATGTATAAAGTTAAACTGCCCAACGGTTATGCATAGAAAGTGTTGGTTATACATATTCAAGGGCTAGAACACTAACAAGGTTTTGATAGATATGTTTTGGCCCTTGAACATGTTTAGAACAGACTGCCCAAAGGTTATACAAAGGAAGCATTACTTTATACATGCTGAAGGGCCAGATGGCAATACACGGTTTTGACAGAACAGCGATGACAATGCAGAAGGGTTCGGTCCTGTCATCTTCAAAGGATAAACAATAATTGGCATATTATGTAATCTTTTCCAGGGGGGCATCCTCTATTCATGATTTTTTTTTAGAAAGTAGATTTTCTTGAAGATTGACATTTCTGATCATAAATCATGAATATATTCTGAGTTACAGAGCGATACGATTCAAATATAGAGTAAAAATAGAGTGAAAATAGATTGTTCGCTAGTGAACAATCTATTTTCAACCCTTAAAAACCTTGATTTTGAAGTAATTAGGAATCGTATCGCTGTTACTCAGAATATATTGATGATTTATGATCAGAAATGTAAATCTGCAAGAAAATCTACTTTCTAAAAAAAAATCATGAATAGAGGGGGCGCCTGGAAAAGATCACATAATATGCCTTTAACCCCCTGGGGTCTACCTGTCTATCTTACAGTGGTTCTGATTGGTTTATTGCAAGATATACTCATTTGAATAGCCAATTAAAATGCAGCTTGTAAAATATTTCACTCTAATCTTTATCAGGGATACAACTATTGTAAAAATTTCTCTGATTGGTGCAATTAATCATGTATCTATCTTTCTGACCAATCGGCCGGTAGTTCTCAGGGGGTTAATTACCTGTCTGTGCTGTCTCCATATCTGCTTCCTTCTCTGTTGCTTCCATCGCAGCAGCAGCCTTCTTCTCTTCCTTAGCATCCTTGGACCAGGGAAGATGACTCACTTTCCTCAACACAGCCACAAAGAAACCACCTGTGTCTTGGTGATGGGGGAGGAGACGAATGCTGCAACAAAATATGCATTGTATAAAGCGTTAGAACTTATATGAAAAATAAACTGGTTACCACGCGGATAACACAGCTGGAGATTTTGGTTATCAGCCACAATTTTTAGTTATCTACATTTAGACTTTGACTTTATGGTGGTTAAAATCCTGGTGATCCATCGGATAATCAGCAAGGTCAAACTGGTTATCCGCTAGGAAATTTTGTCATTTTGGGTGCACAGATTACCACTATTTTGAACGCTGATTGTATATTATAGATAGGGTTCAGGGTTCAGGAGAATCTGTGAACATGGATTTCGCGGCGTAAATCATGGATTTCATACTTGATCACAGATTTGGGAAATTGTACCACAGAATCGCGGAAATGCTACTTCAGCCGCGGTAATTGTCCAACAAGCCAATTTTTACAGTTTTATTTGATAATAAGAATGGCTTTAGTGAACTTTACACTGCATGTTTTTTTTAATATTGCTCTTTCCTTGTTTTTGTTATTTTTGTTATTTACCTCGCATTTTTATTCCAATCTAACACTTGTTTATTTACTAATGTCCCTTGAGTAATAGATATTTTTAACAAGGTGCCTAAAAATATGACTACACGGATTTCCATGTGTCATTTCCAACAGTTTGAGCTCGGTTTTGCTTGAAATCACACGGATCACAGAAATCACAGATTCTACACAAACTACCCACGACGGACCGACCCATCCTGAGAGGTCCGTTTGCCCGTAGAACAGGGTTCCTTTTTTCTATCGCCTTATCACCAAACTAAGCACATTTAAACCTCCCTTCAAAAATGTCACTAAGTCCCAATTCTGACTTACCATCTTGTTAGGTTCATATCACCTGCTTCCTCAGCAGTAGGGGGAAACATGGTCGATTTAATCCACTTTTTTTTCTCACCGGGTACATCCTCATGTTTATGGAATATGTCTCGCTTATCAGTGATTACCTGTTGTACAAAGAGGGACCAATTCTAATTAAGGATTGATAGTTTCCAAGCGGCAGTCGTCTGCAGACGACAGTTCCAAAATGTCACAAAATGTTTCGAACATTTCAAAATTATTGGATTTTAATTTCATCACCCTATTTGGAATCAAGATGAGAAATGCATTAAAATTAAAATAATATAATACAAACATGCCTAGTATCGGTTCAGTTATTCTTGAGATAAGACTTTGAAAGTTGGGAAAGATTTCTGAAAAATCTGTTTTATATGGTAAAACTAATAGCCGTGTTGAAAGCGTTAAGCGTATTGTCAACACTAATGTCAATGACTTGACTTAAAGGTGTATGTTCCAATGATTTTTCTCACATCATATTTTAATAAGATCAAAAGAATCCCCATATTTTTCTCATTATGTTTGTAAAATCTTAGGGGCTAGAAATGTTCCATTTAAAATTATAGGCTGAAATGTGGTGAATTACTGCCAAAGGTGGTTAACCACCAGCCAGTTTGTGTACAACTCAATGGGCAATATTTGTGTGACCTTATGCTTCTAAAATTAGAACCATTGGAGTTATGCAACTCAAACTTTGGAATGTGACAATTTTAGGGATAACCTTTCATGTGAAATAGAAAACATCAAGTTGAAAATCGGACCAGCAATCAACACATCTACCTTTGAAGGTAGGTGTTCCAGTTGCTGGCCCGATTTTCAACTTGATGTTTTCAAATTATTCTACATTCTACAAGGGTCATCTTTAAAATAGTCATATTCCAAAGTTTTAGTTGCAATGGTTCTTATTTTAGAAGCACAGGGTGACATGAAATGTGCCCATTGAGTAGTACACAAACTGGATGGGTGGTTAACCACCTTTACCAGTAACTCACTGCATTTGAGCCTATAACGTCTAAATGGATCATATTTTGCGCCAAACATTTTACAGAAATAATGTGAAAAATATAGAATTTCTTCTAATATCATCTTGATGGGCAAACAAATGCTAATAAAGTGATTGGAACATCCACCTTTGAAGGTGTATGTTCTGATCACTTTTTTGGGGCTATGATTTGTTTTTTAACATCAAGATATTTTGATATCAGAAGAATCCCCATATTTTTCTCATTATGTCTGTAAAATCTTAGGGGCCAGAAATGTTCCGTTAAGAAATTATAGGCTAAAATGTGGTGAATTACTGCCAAAGGTGGTTAACAATAAGCCAGTTTGTGTACTACTCAATGGGCAAATTGTATGTGCCTGGTTGTCTGTGTCGAAAGTGCTGATGGGATTGAAATACCCAAGTTAAGTTAAAGGTAGATGTTCTGATAGCTGACCCGATTTACAACTTGATGTTTTCTATTTTACATGGAAGGTCATCCTTAAAATTGTCACATTCCAAATCTTTGAGTTGCATAAACTCCCACGGTTCTTATTTTAGGAGCACAAGGTCTCCACAACCTTATGCAGTGTGACAAAAGAAATCAACATTCATTGGTCAAGTCTTTGGTCTCAGTGTCTCCAGTCAATTCAAGTTATCAACAACTGGTGAAATTATCTAATGTATATTGACCAGTTTAATTGAGCACAGAACTAGAATATTCCATAAACAAAATTAAACTGCACATCCCCAACCTATGATTATTTGAAATTCGCAGAGTGTTTTCAGAACTGTTGAGCATTGAATGGTAAATCTAATTGCTGTTGGTCTAAATTCAGCAACACTCAAAATATCTTTCTGAAATAATTTACACAAATTGCATTTTAAAAAAGTAAGTAAGTTTCATGCTCAGGTATGAAGAAAATCTCCCACATAAACAGTATAAAACGGTTTTTAACATAAGCAGCATTGCTCCCCACACCATACGTTCAACATCTTGCTACACGTTCAAGTGTTTCAATGCTAGGTCATGCGCTTTCATTGCAGACTGCCAGAACTTGCTGCTTAGACAGAAGCGTCATTCATAGAGCTGTACCACTGTGGAACATTCTTCCAGACAATGTTGTTGGCAACATCCTAGAGAAAGGAATCTAGTCTTTTTAAGTGTCATGTGAACAGACATCTTCTCTCCAACTCTTCAGAGTTTGTTGTCTACGCTCTCTCGATGTCCATGACCTCCAGTTATTTATTTATTCTTTCATTTATATTTTTGGCGTTGTTCTCTATGTTTGGGCTTTTGATGTTATTCCTGTGCCACTTTCATTGGCTTTTTTAACCCTGCCCATTTGTGTTTACTTGTAAGTCTTGTATTATGAATGTTTTCTGAGTTGCAGTGAACCAATTGATTGGCCCATCTGAGCTCTTTGTAGAGAGTTACCAGTTTGATTTGTAATCATTCAACAAAATAAAAACAAAATAAAAACAATAAACGCCACAATAACTATTCATACCTTCCATGTTGTTAGTCCTGGTTGTCTCTTCAGACCTGGCAACTCATTGGAAACATCCACTAGTTCAACAGACCCTATAGAGCATCAAAAACAAATAATCATCATAGTTAACTTTGATTTAATAGTGGACATTAACCTGATTTAGAATTAAGATTTTGGTTGTGTCTCTCCTAAATTCATTCACCCAAGTCCCAACCAACCTTTGAATAAATAGGCAGAATGATGGGGGGGGGGGGGTATACTGGTTCCCTGCACCCTAGATCCACGGGCCAACTCATCCATAGGTGCAGTATAGGCTTCTCGATTACTTGCGACAATCGACCACATTACATTGTCACTCTGTATATCGCATACTGGAAATAACGATCAACACATGTTGTATTTGAGGTGACGCATCGAAGACCGAATGCATTGTCGCGCTGCCATGGCTACAGCGCAATGGGGAGCGTGCTACACCATGCGTGTTGTGGGTGCAGAAACAGTGTATTTGGTGCCAATCAGCAAATTTGTTATCATTCTAAGCGTGACGCGGTCATTGACCGTGAATGAATGCTATGCTGCGAGTCGCAATTTGTAAAAAAGTTGTTTGTATGTTGCCATGGATACACAATGAGAATAATGATTTGGGGGCTGCCTGCACAGGCTTTATAGTTGTTAGAGGTGTTCTACGGTTCAGTAAAAGTATGTTATGTACTGAAATGATTGTATTCAACAATTATTATTTAAAATGTGTTTATACTAAAGCTAGAACACTTTGTTTTGTATGTTGTGAAAAGAGTATGTCTCTAAACTTATACTCCAAAACATGAGCAAGAAAGTGTGGTAGACTAGCCCTAACTTAAATTGACCTACTAAAGCGTGACACAGGATTGAAGCAGGATAGCCATGTTGGAGAGGAAAATTTGGAGAAGCAGTGCGAGTCTGGACAACCACCTGACTTAAGTCAAGTCAAGTTACTTGATTAAGCACTGAGGCCACATGAGTTGTTGTCTGGATGTGTGTACTTATTGCATCAATATGATATCATTGGTGTTTTGTATACAGAGTGACTATTTCCAACTCTATGTTTAAATGTTAAGACTTACCCTTGCACTGTTGCAAGACACTTGCAATGACAGCTTCATTCTCTATTGGGTTGAAAGAGCATGTGGAATAGACTACCCGACCTTCAACCTCAAGGAGTTCCATTCCACGCAGCAAGATTCGACGTTGAAGTCTTGAAGAAAATAAAGAAAACCATTGTTAACAAATTGTTAGCCACTTTTACTTGATTCATTGGTACTATGCAGAACTCAACATAATGTGAAAAGTATTTGTTTACAGAGTTGCAATGAGCGCACACGTAGAAAGTAGCATGTTGAATAAATCGCATAGCGCATAGCTATTTTTCCAAATGTATGCGAGACAGTATTTTTGTTTGCCTTTGGCCAACAACAAAAAAAGTTGACTTGCCCTTTCCAACTGACCCGAATTTTCGGAAATCTAGAGGCACTATTCAAAGTAAAAAAATAAAATAAAATAAAAAAGCACATAACAATAAAGAAAGATGAAAACGTGCTTTTGAGTAGTATCTGCTTGTTTAAAAAAATTGTTTAAAAAAATAATAATAATAAAAAATTAAAATTAAAAAAAATAAAAGAAAGAAATCTTTAAAACGTGTTTTTGTGTAGCATCTCCCTGTTTAATTTTTGTTTTTTGTTTTTTTGTTTTTTTACAAAATCTGATCGACCGACCCAGACTCTGGTCCTGAAAGGGCAAGTCAACTTCTTCTTTTTTTTTGCCTTACGTACGTCCCAGACATGCATCCGTTACACAGCAGAATAGAGCACACTTTCCACACGGCCATTGGTTTTACCAAATACAAAACAGATTTTTCAGAAACCTTCCCAGCTTTTGGTGTATCCTTGGAGTAATTCATTCATGAGTTAGACTGGTGTTAAGCCTCTATTACTGAATAAATCTGTCTAATCCTTTAATCCTTTAACACAGTTTAACACAGATTTTGTGCTAGACTAATTCCGTGCAGAATTACATGAAGGGTAAACCCAACTTTCGCCCCAGTGAAAATGTGCGAACCTGTGATGCCTGAACCACAAATCAAAACAAAGCATGTGGTGCGCACATTGAATGGTGCACACGCGGAGTGCATTAGACACTTTCATTGCACTTCACGTTATTTAATTTCTTGCTTTCTGATTAGAGTGTATGAATACAGTTTAGGTCAATAGTAGGTTGCCAGGGCCAATACTTACGCATGTAGATTGAGTCCACTGTTTAAAGTCCATTTCTTCCATATTATGTAGTTCTTCCTCAGTGTGCCATCACCACTGTGCACAAACAAAATATAAATTGTTTACTAACCAAGATTTAACATCATATATTTGCCAAGTGTCATGCTTTTGTGTTTATTTGGTAGTACAAGAAACAATTCATTTGTAGAGAGGGCACATGAAGGCAACACAATTGTATTTGACAGAGCAAATCATAGTGCATGCCGCAGCATGCATAGGCTAGCGATTTAAGTCAACACACACAAAATTGATTTCAACGACTTTGCCAAAAGAGTTAATCCAGTGTAGCATATAGTGGCCAAGCTCTAGGGCTCCCACGAAGGAATCCCGGGTTCAATTCCTCAACCAACCTACATGTACATCATTATATCATTATATATTGCTGTTTATTTTTGTAACATGCTCATTCTGGCAGCCTTTATAGTTCACCTCGCCGGATGTGAACCCAGGATGTGAACAAAAGAGCCCTTATCAATTATATATTTTGTAGTATTATGGGATGAACGCTTAGGCTGCTGTGATCTGGCCCTAAGCATGATGTACACTGCCGCGCAAAAGTATTTCTCCCCCTGGAAGCTTGCAAGTTATCACTGTGTTGTCGACAAAGTATTAAACCATCAGACCCAATTATGACGACGGTTTATGTTTTTGGCAGATATTCATCTTTATTTAAGGCACATCTAAAATTATTTTCAATACAATCGGGCTGAAATAACATGGAGAACCAGCAAAATTACAAAGTGTGCATGGACGTAGTTCATTGACCTATTTGCTCCAGTGACCTAACAAACCACGTTATCAATAGAATGATTCAAAGCAGTAGAGTTTTCCACTATTTCATCTTCACAAAGGACCGCTCAATAAACAACATACGAAGACATAATAAATCCTTTTTCTACTATGCCACCGTCTCCTCTCAATCCCAAACGAGAGCATCAATGATGCAGAAGCTCACTACAGCTGAGAATTTGCGAAAATTCATAACTCATAACACATGTCTATATATAAACCACTATAATCTGTCCAGCATATAACAAATGATGCAAAGCTCGAATACATATTATACCTTACATGAAACAAGAATTATATATATATTATTATGCATTCACCGTTCACCGTGTAAGCACATTTGCCCTTCTATATGCTTCGGTTGAGATTTCATAAGATCAAGAAATAGTCTCTTTCTGGTATTAAAACAAAATATTGCCAAACACCTTGGATATTAAATGGTGCGACCTAATGGTAGATGATTGTTCTCTTTTGTAATGTGTGAAGGTTCAATAAATAATATGTACAGAGATGAATAACTTGGGTACATAACAATGGCAAAATACAACACCTATTTTATGAAAATATGCATCATTTAATGAAAATAATAATATGTGTACAGGTCACCAAACTCCCATGGCCCCTGGATCTTAGGCCAAGTAAAAATAAAACTAGTTTCTCGTGCTAACTTTTTGAAAAAAGGAAGATGAGGGCATTTTTTTTCTTCTTCCCAAAATGGCGAATGCCCCTTTTTCGAAAACTGGTTTCGCTTTTTCCAACATGGTGGAAATGTTTTTGCTTCAAAATGGCCGCCACTTTTCTAAGACTAGCTTTATAACCTTAAAATGGATACATACTGGAAACTGCTCGCGATATTTTGCATGTTTATTTTAATATAACTCAAGGATTTATTCTCTATTTTTTCTCTTTCAGGAATAAAAAGCTAAACAAGAAAAGATGTGTATTCTAGATTTACAAACTATCAGTGTGATCTCGGGAATATCTTGATAAATAAATCAGTTCCAGCCAAAAACGACAAACAAATGTCCCGAAGACCACACTGGTATTTTAAAACACCAGTTTTACCCACGGTTTATTTATATCATCTGATGATACAGTTTAATTTTTATCATGTTTTGATAATTAACAGTTTGCCTGTTATGTTGTTCTTTGATTTTAACAGGTTTTTTTTAAATATTGACACGTTCTCCATTTACAACATCAGTGTGATCTTGAGAACATTAAAAAAAGAAAAATTAAAAAAATTAAAAAAATTGAAGAAAAAAAACTATTTTTTGACGCGGCGGCCAAAATGGATGCGCACGCGCGGGGAAGAGAAACTACTTTTTTTTTATTATTTGGCCTTGTAAATGGTGCGCCACTTTGACTTTGGTAATGCCACAAAAACCAGTTGGCGAATTGGCGTTCTCTTCTGGATGGTTCAATAAGTAACAATAACATTTACCGAGGTGATTGGTTTAGGGGAATATTGAGAATAAGATAGGCTTTCCTCTGATATCAAAATAGTACTACTACATAGTTAACCATACATAGCCTATAGGCATAGGCTGGGATTTTCGGGAATTAGTCCCGGGGTGCTCAGTGATAATTACGAGAGGGGTATCATGCGTGTCCAAGAAATCACGTAATTAGGGTAGTTTTTCAAGCTGGGGCACGTTACGTACGTAACGTGAATAGGGTATCAAAACAAGACAAATTAAGAAAAAGGGTATACTTTTCACATCATTGGCTTTCGTATTTAGGGTCCCTTTTTGCTCCATGACTGAGGATTATAAATAGCCATGATGCATGGACAAGATACATTGTATATTTCTTAAATTGTATCCACGCAAGTATCTGATGATCAGCTCAGCTCAGCATTTGTTTCAGAATACTTTTAGCTTATTAGGGTTAGAAATGTATGTGTCATACACAGTAAGAGGTTTAAACTACATGTATACAAATTACTTGCTTAGGGTATTAAAATATTTTGAGTACTTGTTTAGGGTATTGTAAATACTGATATTACTTGCTTAGGGTATGTAAAATACTGTGCTATACTTGTTTAGGGGGTGCTTTTTCGCATTAACACGATTACGTATTTAGGGTAGTTTTTAAAAGTCCTTGGACGCGCATGATACCCCCTTGTAATGACCACTGAGCACCCCGGGGAATTAGTGCTCCTGGGACTCGATTTTGTTTTTCGGGCGGGACTCGGGATTTACGAAAATTGGTAGTCCAGATTTTCGAGGAAGTGAAAACGCAATAAAATATACTAAATATCCACCAAAGTGTACTGTACTGTAGATATGTAATTCTGTTCTCTGTGTTGTCTTCATTCATGCATTTATTATTGTCACATCTGCACCGGTTTTAATCAGCTTCCGGACATTAACATTACATATTAAATTCGCGACTCGTTCAAGATTTACCATCAGAATAATTTTGTGAACTACCAAAATGCATAAAACTTTCATAAGTGCAACCAAATGTGCACAATGAAGCGAATTTTAGAGCAACATCGTGCGTATACGTAAACACACCGCTGGCGATGTAAGCGGCGCCATACTCTTGGGTTCCTTTTTTAGTAGGAGAACCGTATGAGGAACAGGCGGGGTTGGACGATGATGTATCATTTATTTTAAAGACCCCTTTTCATTTTATATTTGGTTTATTTTGTACTCACGTCTAGGCTATATCAGCCTTTCGACTCACTCGTAGTCATTTTTTATCTGCGAACGTTTTCAGTATTTTACTTTTACTATAAATTAACGATACTGAAAGCTTAACAGTGGAAAGAAGTTCCACAAACGCAGTAGCGTGTGCGCGAGTATACACGGACACCAACAAGATTCATGGGGTCATCGCGGACCAATCGGAGTCGTTGGATCAGATCAGCTGTCAGATTTGTTTACCATTTTAAATGATCAATATTCATGAATACGATGCATAATTAATTAAATGTTACCATATATGGCAAGATCATGACTCACGATTCGAACGATACCAAATTTATTTATAGGTAAGTCAGTGCATAGTGTCGCCTATCTATGGAAAATACGATGTATTTGGAAGATAAATCACCACTTTAGGACACAGTTTGCCTCAATAAAGGCATGATTTTTGTACTTCCTCCCTCATCAATAAATTTGATTTTGTTTAACTGAGGGTTAAAGTATATATTGAAGAATCAAAAAATGATGTAAAACAAAAATTGATATCCGCCAGATTTTTCACCCCCATTTCAACTTTGACGAGCTTTATCTCGAAATATCCTGTGCGACTTATGTCTGGTTTCGTCGGAGCGGGTCACATATTATAATAATTATATCATGAATAATAATGATCTCTAACCCTTCCTGTCGTGATTTCTGTAGTAAGCCAATCACAATGAGACAAACACGCATGTACATCATGATACATGCATGCCGTGTGTTAATCAAATTTTATGTCATAGCGTTTTACACGTATTGTCAATACAGTTTTGACAATAAAGAAAATAACGAAAAATTTCCAAGTTTGTCGAATGGCAATCTAACTCATTTTATAACATATTCATGCGATCATATTGTTTCACCATCTCAATATACATTTTCCGACAAATACCACTTGCGTGACCAAGATAAAACCATGTTTCATAGTCGCACTTTCCCCTTGACCTTTACCGTGACCTTTCGCATCGAGTCGCTTTAGCTTACTTGTAGTAAGCTAACAATAGGGAGCTAGACTATCTTATTCAAATCATATGAATAGGAAACTTATTGTGTCCATCCTCTAACAGTACTTATTTACAGTCAATGGGTCCTCTGTGCTTTTTTAACTTGCCGAATTTACGTTATTACGGCCTGATTTGATTTGGTTTAAAATAGATGAATTTCTGCCAAAAACATAGTTAGACGTCAGAAAAATAACGTATTATAGCTGGAATGGTTCCTTCCAAAGGTATTCCAATAAACTGCGCATGCCAATTATCATTTATAAAATTCTGCACATGGAGTTTTCCATCACCAGTTGATCTCAGTTGAAAATTCCGATAATGAGCTAATTGATATTCATGGGTGATTTACTACGGCAATTTTACATTGGAATTTTGACTTGCTCGATAAAATCATGAATTGTAATGCTTTTAAATCATGAATCTGAATATAAGGAAACCTGAATTTATTGGTATAAAATGTACAATGAACACAATGAAATGGTAATTGGGTCTGATGGTTTAATACTTTGTCGACAACACAGTGATAATACTTTTGCGCGGCAGTGTATAAAGTATTACTTTCTATGTATGAGGGTCATTCAATAAGTTCTATATCCTCTCTCATAACATCGCTAATATGAATGTCAGCCTTATGACATTTGTCCTGATTATAGCTCTTAATCATAGCTATACATTTATAGTTGGTATCTGTTTTCCACATTTTTCTGATGTGGTCAAAGCCAGAAAGAGATTTTGAACGACAGAAACAGAAAATAACCCGCTCCGTATTGTATGGTTAGATATAAGAGCACTATTTCAATTATTATATTGTTATATATTATTATTTATAAATAAAATTGTAAGCAATATTAATGCTTGTAGGCTTGCAAATAGTATAATATCAATTCAAATAATAATATTGAATGTATATGTCTTTAGCATACTGGAATACTGATAATCAGTCAAATTTGCCCGGGGGGGGGGGGGGGGGGGGGGGGTGGGGGGGGTACTCGTATTTGGTTTGGTCGGGGTATGCCGCTGGAGATTCAAAACCCCTACCCATTTCTAAGGGTGATTTTTAGGGTTTTCCTTCATTTTAGACCTAATTTTGGCAAATTTTCGCGAAAATAGAAAAACAGGACCCATGTCTAAGGATTTTTCAGTTGAAAAGCCTACCCATGGCTAAGGATGTCTCACGAAAAAACGACCCACTGGAGCGGCACGTCCCCGTATGCCTTACATACGTGAGTACCCTTCCAGGCAAATTTGTTGTTACAATTTCTGTCACAGTTTCGGTTTTTATTAGTCCCATCTAATCAAAAGCGATTTTGTCTTCAAGAGGGTTTTTTTTGGTCTTTTGCATTTTGCTTTTCGGGTTACTTTTTCAGGGGGGGGGGGGGTATGGCCGCAAATTGCCCTGTTTCTGCCCTTTTCAGCATTGTCAACCCTGAGTGGTCTTGGCGCTCTGTCTAAATCGAATTTTGTGAATGGTCATAATTTTGCATGTCCGTCTATCGTCCAATCAGGTTTCGTGTCTCTTTCGAGCAGCAGTCATGTCTTTTGCGCCGTTTTGGTTTTCCATCAATGTCTTGTTGGAGTACGTAGTCATCTTCATGTTTTAAATCCCTCCAACCCACCTGGTCAATAGGCTGGAGGAGTTGGATGGGTCATTCCCAGTTGCTGGCTTGGGACTGAGCTGGGTTCTGTTTCACGTATGTTGGAGCGGGCCCGCCAGAAGCCTTGGGGTCAGGCTCAGCCGATGACTAGCAGGTTTTTTCAGGGGGATAAACTAAACTGGGTGTGTCATTGATAACTTAGATAGTCAGGTGTGGGATAGTGGGTTGTCAATCTCAACATATGGGTTGTTTGCAGTGTTTACAAACAGAGATGCTCAAGTATTCAGCCTAGAGAAAGAGGGCTAGTGTGTACAAATACACATGAGATGGGGATGGCACACCGGTTGTATGTCAACACTGGGTGTGTCATAGATGGAAACTAACTTAGGTTGGGTGTGGCTAAGAGGTTGTCCATCATCTCCACAGATGGGTGGTTTGCAGTGTCTACATTCACTAGAGACACTCAAGTATTCAGCCTAGAGTAAGAGTTTACGATGTTGTATGATATTGAAATCAGTTCTGCTATCAAATAAGTCACCGGTGATAATCTCGTTGTTAACAACTTCGGCATGTGGGTGTTTTTTCTTGATTTCATCTTTTGCGCAGCGGGTGATCACTTACTCATTCTCTGTTCAATTAGCCAGCACTGTTGAAAACTTTTCTTCTTATCATTAACCCTAGCTCTACAGGGTGAGTCAAAATAGTCAGGTCCTGATTTCACCAATTTTTAAACCAGTTAAAATTCAAAAATGAATATAGTTAATGACTTGCCTAGCAAGGAGGCATTACTAGCTATAACCTTAATTTTATTTCATTCAAATTGGTTATTCGAAACGGGAGATATAATAATTTTTCTAAATTCTGTGAAATAAAATCTGTTCCAACTTATCTAGGGATCCCTATGGATGTTAACGTTTAACGCGCGCCTTTTGAATAAGTCAATCAAAAGCCTGTTGGTATTCACAGCAATTACAATAGGGAAAGAGATTCTATATTGTCTTTGCGGTTATGTTTTCAATAGTTTCCGTGCAGTCAGAGATAGCCTATGACAAACATTGTTGAGTTTTAACAAAATGTTGACCAAAGTATTTTGAAACTTAATATTTTAATCAAACTGATATGAGAGAAGTCTGAGAGAAAACAGATCTTATATCTTTAAACAGTTTGTGCTTTGGCAACTAACCAGGCAAAGTACATAGTCCATTGTTATGAGTATATTTGTGCAATACTGAGTTATATTATAATATATTTAAATACTTCGCATGCAATATCGTTTAATTTATCAGAGATTCAACAACAAAAAACATGATATTTTGGTATAAATTGCAACAATTATACAGTGTGTTGTGTTATGAATAACTAATATTACAGTAGTATTAACATCCACCACCAAACTTGGAACACTTTGGATTACGCGTCTTTTCGTAAATATGTTGTAAATCTGGTGTGGAATATGATATTGTCGTGAAAACATCACCAGGTATGAAGAAGTATGACTACTCTCATAAACAATGAAAACAATTACCAATTTTGTACAAAAATTATTTTTCTTGATTTTTTGAAAACGGGACCTGACTATTTTGACTCACCCTGTACTACACCATATATGGTAACTGTGCGAAAAAAAAGTTTTTATAACCTGGCGTGCAGGTTTTTAGGCTACAAAACGGACCCAGGCTATATAACGAGGCGAATAATTCGCCGAGTGTCGACTGGCAGCCGTGGTGTAGTGGCTAGGATCTGGGCCCTGGTGCTGGAGGTCCGTGGTTCCAATCCCGGGGGGTCGGGTGACCTTTCTGGTGAATTTTGGGGGTCGGAAAAGAAATCTGTTGACGTGTGGTGATCTAGAGTTAGGGTTATACAGCAATTTTTTTTTTAATTTTCCAATTTGTTGGCAATTTTCATCATAGTTATAGTACTGAGTAATAAATAGATTGTGACATTCATAATACCCACTAGACAAAAACAATACAACTCGGATGACCTCTAATTTATTTTAGACATGTTCACCTGGTGTTCATGTTTCTTTTCTCCAAGTTTGAAGTCAATCGGGCAACTTTTACAATTTGACCCCTGGATGACCTTTGACCTCAGATGACCTTAGCCTCAACAAAATGTTCACCCGGCATTCATGTTTCTTTTCTCCAAGTTTGAAGTCAATCGGGCCACTTTTACGATTTGACCTCTGGATGACCTTTGACCTCAGATGACCTATGCAAATTGGACCCCCAAAAAAGCAGCCACATTTTTTTTACCATGGCCTACCTATCGCTGAAGGTTTGAAGTAAATCCGTCTATCCGTTCAAAAGATACAGCATTCAGGGAAAAGGCTAACCAAAAGGCACATACGGACCACGCCCCCCCCCCCCACCCCACACACATACACGCACCCCTGTTTGTAATGACCTGCAAAAGAGGACCCAGTTTTGGCACTATCCAAACGAGGACCCACCAACCTGGACACACACCGACACACCGAGGACCAAAATGGCGGCTTACACGGGTGACAAACCGCCAATTAGACTGTGTACTATCTCACTGAGGCCTAAGGGGGGTAGAGGTGATACGAGGACCTCGTTTAAATAGCGTTTTAACGTTGTTTGCAATATTTTGCACGTATCAAGGAACCGAGGTCGTCCACGTTTGCAGGTGTGTCCTCAGTTGGAATGTAAAAGACGGGTGTGCGTCCTCGTTCGCAGGTATTTGTCAACGCACATGACAAAATCACTTCTGGTTTTACAAACCAGGGGGATAATAATATAGCAAAATATGCAAATGAGCTCATTAACATGTTACAAATGTGCAATTGAAACCTAATGTCAGCCAATTGTAGACCTGAACATTTTCTAAGCTTTGTCTAACTAGGGAACCTTAGTCAAAATACCATTAATAAATATTCACGCAAAATAATTATTATCCTCCATCATACCATAAATACTGGAGTTGCTCTCCAGTATTTATGATCATATATACATAGACCTTTTGCATTGCCGCTTGGCCTCAGTCACTGACCTTTGACTTTACTACATGTAAACTTCACATTGTTACTCTGTGATCAAATTCAAATTCGAATAGTAAATATAATTGGGACTGGCCGCGGCCACGTGTAAGATCATACATTGTATTTCGGGAGCCTATATATGAGCAGGGCTGTCAACTCTCCCGCATTAGGCGGGAGTCTCCCGCCTATAGACAATCTTTCTCCCGCACTCCCGCCTAGCATATAAAATCTCCCGCTTCACAAATTTATCAATTAAAATGTTTATCAACGCGTTTATTTCCTTCACGAGATGCTATATAAATCAGTGCTTTACACTTTCCGATCACCAACAATATACTAACGAATCTCACTGAATTGAATATTTATAGCCCGTCACCTACTTTCATTTGCTGTACCTTTTAGACAGTGCGATTTTTTTTGACCGTACACATTTTTTTTTGACCTCAGCCCCCCCCCCCCCCCCCCCCCCCACACACACTTACTTGAAATTCACGAGGTGACTGCAACAAAAATTGGGGCTACCTTTTACTTCTTTTTTGTTGGTACACTTTGGCCATCATATTTGTAATATTGTATCTCTCCCTCCCAGCAAATTCCAAAAGTTGACAGCCCTGATATGAGTGTAGCATTCATTTTAACAATCAAAATCATCTCCAAGGGCCTAGTTCATTTAGGCTCATAGACTGCAATACCGGGTGGCCCTAAAAAAAAGGGTGCACGTGTTTACCCAACTTGTTAACCATGAAGTTCTAACATTTGGTGTAAACTGTTTACATATATTAAAAGACCAAACACCTGGCTTTTAGATGCTGCTTATTTCATCTGATTCGGATTTATCAATCCTGAGAAATGGACAATTAACTAGAGCTACCCAGAATCGATGTTGTGCCACTTAACAGTTTCAAAGGGTTACTCCTAAGATACAACTTCCACTTGTACGATTGCCCTTCACCAGTTTTATGCAAAATAACATTTTTGTATTGAGATTAAATAGGGTTATAGGTCAATAGAATGAGTGCCTGTGTATCCAAGCAGAACTGAATAATAAAGATGTTTGTTACATGATTCGAACCAGTCCTTTTGACGAGGTTTCACAAAATGTTTATTGGGCCTACATTTTCAAAACAAGACAGACGTCTATATGGCTGGGTGAAGAGAAGAGGGTGTTCATGGTCTTAAAATATCATGAAACGAGAAGTCCAGCAAAAGTCACCATTCCTTAACACTCACATACCATAGGAATCGAATACATATACAAAGGAGTATTGGAAATACTTGGTAGATGGTACAAGCACCAATATGAATAAAGAACATTCTGGAAGACTAAGATATGAAAAGTGGCAGGACACAGTAACACATTGAAAACGTGCGGCGTGCACTTCAGAGGGATCCCAGAATATCTGCTCGTAGAAATCCCTTACCACATATGCCAAGGACATCATTTTTGTTCCTCAGCCTCTTTTAAACAATTCTGGTCAAATGCACACCCCAATGTTTCAAGACGATTGATGCCCATGGATAGACCAATGTTAGTATCGTTTTGACACTCATAATCATTTTTTTTGTAAAAGTGGCACAACGTCGATTTTGGGAAGCTTTGATAAACTGGGTATATCTCAGGATTGACAAATCCAAATCAGATCAAATAAACGGCATCTGAAAGCTGAGTGTTTTCCCTTTCCGTGTGTATTACCATATTACATCAAACTTTAGGACTTCATGGTCAACAAGTTGCGCAAACTTGTGCACCCTTTTTCCCCCATGCTTTCAAGCATGGGGTATTAGTTTGGCTTTCACTCAGGGGGTGGTCTGATAAGGAAGATAAGGGCAAATAAAGATTTCTTGAGCAACACCATCATGCATCATTTTCATCACATGACCCACTGATTTCTGCCACTAGTGTCTACTGGTTCCCATTGACATTACAGTACAATGAAAGGCATATAATATGGTCAAACGAGGGTCTTTTAAGAAAATCCTTCTGCAAGTAATACAATTGATGTGACTTCAATTCAGTCCTCTTATGTTAGTGAAAACATATTTGTGTATGAAATGACACACCTTTTGTTGATATCAGCAATTTAAGTGCAAAAAATGAAAAGAAAGTGCCAAAGTTGGTTTAGTTTCATGTTTGAATGGAGGAATTCCATTCAATATTACCAAAGTTATGATTTTTAGTGAAAAAATAACAAATTCTCACTTCTAATAAAAGATAATGTAACTTGCCTAGGGTAATATAGACCACTGCACTTGTACGTTCAAGGTTATGATTTCAGCTCTAGAGACACTTTGTTTAGAATGGAATGTGAATCACTGTTCTGGTAAATTAGTGTATTGTAAGTTCATATTCGTCTCTTTTCGGTCGATCTTTGATTAAATTGTGTGCTTATAGTAATATAATTTACGGGAGTTCATTATATGGTTTTATCATTGAGATTACAAGAAATGCCACGCAAATTCTTTGGAAGAGTGTTTTGGCATAGTGGAATATTGTAAGGCATCATTGAACGGGTCCCTGTAGCTTAGGCCTTTGCCACAATAATGTCTTAAAGTTTTCATTGTATTATTAGGAGTTCCTTTATTATATACCCTACCACTGCATGTCTTCAATGGGGACTTTTAAAGAACGACCCATACACTTACACAGTGAGGAATACAAATGGTAGGGTATTCTAAATAGTAGATAACCACCAGACTAGTCAAGCAAGAGTCGGGTATAGGAAACAATTTGTAAGAGACACTTGTAAAGCAATGTGGCATTGCTCCCCAAGAGAGATTGTTAACCCTGATACTTACTAAATAGATGGCCTACCTTCTTTACCAATTAAGTAATTGTTTTGAAAATATCCGAAGATTAATATTTAAATGGTTATCTGGTCAAACTTGAACGATAGGTATACTATCTTGGCTCATAACAAACCAAAATGAGCATCAATTGCGAGAAAGATTTCTGTTTTTCCACACTGAACATGGCAGTTGGTTTTCCAGAAAAGAAAAGAAAAGTCCAATCAAATATAAATATGTAACTGAATTTAAAGATTCAATTATGGAGAGGCTGGTTTATTTCACTATTATCAGCAAAGTTATTGAGAAAGTACACTTTCACAGTATGGATTGTTATTATTTTGGTTCAATAATTTCAATGCAAAATATGTTTCGCGCAAAATCATAAGTTAAAAATTGACATCATGAAATAAGTTTTGAAAGAGGAATAAGAACATCAATTATCAGTATTAATATGACAATTGTGTGTGCTTGGCATAATAAAAAGAGGTTTTTGTTTCATTTCAATTTTGGAATAGCTGGCAGTATGTAGTTTTGATTGCAATTAAAATTGACATCATGAAATAAGTTATGAAAGAGGAATAAGAACATCAATTATCAGTAATGACAATTGTGGGTGCTTGGCATAATAAAAAGAGGTTTTTGTTTCATTTCAATTTTGGAATAGCTGGCAGTATAGTTTTGATTGCAATTGAAAATTCTTTTGAGCTTGGGATACACTTTAACCTTAAATAGCGTTGTCTCAGTTGTAGACATGGAATTAAACATCAAAAGCAGGGTCAGAATTGAATTAATCCAAAGGTATTTATCCTCAAACTTTGACCAACCTAAAGAGCAATTTCATCTTTAAAAAATGAAATGATTAAAATCGGTGCCTTCCATTTATTTCATTTTTTATCTTAATTAATAAATGGAATCATCTTGGGCATGGGTTATCCCTTTTAAAGGGAATTTTTATTTAGGGACACCCTGTACAATTAGGGAACCTTGCAGGGATGAGTTTTTGAACGGGTTTTATTTATTACGGAGAGGATATTATAGTATACATATACATGTACTATAGTGCAAAATTGAGATGAAAAGGAAACATTTTGGAGAATGAAAACAAACTCAAACTATTAAAGGAAAGATTTGGCTATGTTTATTATTATTACTATTATTATTTGTAATGGGAAAAGGGTATTTTTATGAGAACAAAACGTCACACGGTCATATTTTCAACAAATTTCCGTACTAATAGTAATACGGCAAAAGTATCAATGTCAATATACAATTATTTTATTTTATGGTGTATCTGGTACATTTCCCTGTTCCAAGAACCCCCTCCCTCTTGTTTATTCACTCGCATATTTACGTAAGGCCTTGAGGCTGGAATGACTTGGTGTTTGTCCAATAAGTTTCCCATTGTTGATTGACTATAAAATTGTAATACTTTGTTTACCAAGGCCGCAAACCAATCTACCCTTTTGACACACATGTTTACAAAGGCATAGCCTCGTAGTGCGGGTCCCCTCCATCAATATCACACATTCCTCTAGATTATGACGTAGTATTGTTCCAAGAAATCTATATAAATATGGTCCACAGTATTCGCGCAATTTTTGAGTGATAACCATACCCTAACAACAAAGCCTTTACAAACTACAAAAGAATGCTAAACTGTGCCCGCAGATACGATGCTAGTGATGAGGACGGTGGAATAACCTCGATGTATATACATCGCGGTAAAAATGTCATGATTTTCTTAGTTTCGATATGATCATATCGAAACTAAGGTGCTATCGTTTTCCTCACAGACTTTCGCGGCAAATCTCAACCCGGAAGTGCCGTTATTTGCTTATTTGGCATGAAGGCGATGTCGGAATTGTATGACATTTTGGATTTGGGCTATGTTGATGATTATCTTTACGTTCTTTGCTCATTTAGTATATCGATACATCTCTCAATGTCCCTTTAAGTCTGAAGTCTTCCAGACAATACCAACTACCTCCAAGATCTTAGGAACTGCATCACCAACATTGTTTAGGGAATAAGGCGCACATGGATGACACGTCAAGTAGTGCTTCTCATGCGGGAATGTGCTCGTCGATTCGTCTTGAAACAAGGACAGCATTTTGAGGGTCGAGCTGCACTATAATGTCACCATCACAAACTAACAATGAATGATTCATACAAAACAGTTCATACCTTTACTGGACTACATTTGTTCATCTATTGAATATTGTACCATACTTATATTTTATTACTTACATTTAAGAGAGATAGATGGGAGGGATTTGCATCAACAGACTTTGTAATTTGGATTTTTAAGCTGTGTCATATACAGGGTGGTTCAATAAAACGTTACTACAGGAGGAGTTGCCGAATTCCCAAATACTACCAAATTTCTGAAAACACATAGTTTTATAAATACATTTTTTCTCCTCTTTAAAATCATGGTATGCTAAAGACGTTTAATTTATTTTGATGCCAAAACACCAAGGTATTACACAATTTTTTCTTCTTTCTGGGAATATTAGTATTTTTCACTATTTTCTCAAAACACTATATTGCCAAATTTTGTGAATTTCTACAGAAAAAACTTAAAAGCTTGGCTACCCTCAGAAAGCTTCCCCATTTCAATAGCATTATTACTACTTTTCCCGAAATAGTAACATTCCCCAAAATTTTGTTTTCACAACACAATTAGGCGTTTTGAGAGATTGAAACACTTTATGAAAAAAGAAAATGCTTGGCTACCCACTGAAAGGTTCACCTTTTTAGTAGTGTAAAAATGGGAGTTTCTGAACCAAATCTGAATATCAAAATATCAATATCCGAGAGAGAAAAGATTGAACTCACATGACTCACATAGCTTGTTCGTCATGCTTTTTCGGCCCAGAAATTACGACTCCCCAAATTTGTTGATTAAGAACTCCCTATTTTACACTACTTACGAATAATATTTAAAAAATTGCATATTTTACACCAATTACTCACTTTTCAGACCACACCAGATCAAATCCAAAATACTTATATGATTAATTTTGTTTACTCTGAACTTTGCCCTTCGATCTAACATAACATGGAAATGACTTGTCTCTATCTTCTTCCAATCGCGTATTAGCCAATGATGAACAAACCCAAACCTTTATTTCATCTTCTAAAAGTATTACCAATGTATCACCATTTTTTGTTTGAACTATTTCTTTGCTGACAACTGTGTGGATTGTGTCGACCTAAGTCTCTCCATGTCATTATATCTTTATTGGGTCATTGCTTTTAGCAATTGTTCGAATGCTTCATGTGTCATAGTCGGCATGGTTGTTGTATATTCTAGGGATTTTTTAATTTCAAAATAAAAATTTAGAAATTCATATTTGATGGAATTATTGGATATTTACATCTTTAGAATAGCATATCAAATTAAAAATTAATTGTGGGTGGTAGTTTGTCCATGCTGTGCTGTACTCAGGAGGGTTTCCATAGCTTCCTTCTTTCCCATCTCCACCCCCTTTTTCGGCGTACTTGTGCAGTGAACAATGAACCGCTAGATAAAAATTGGAGTATTGACAGAATTGATAAGGCTCCCGCCCACACAAAAGAAAATTGCTAATTATCCTGTTTGTCAGCACGCAAGTTCATATAGATGAAACAGTAAGCTTAGTTATAGTTCTGGTGATTTCCTCTTTGCATGTACAAATGTTCTTTGACATAATTAAATTGGGTTTAGTGAATATACCCGAGACTCAATTATGTTCTGTAAGTTGTGTGTACATGTAAGTTCCATATACATAGGATCAGATGACTCGAACACTCCAGACTCGTTTTTCTTAAGAAGATTGAAATGGGTTATTGTCTCATAGTCTGTTTTTTTCACCTTACGTTTATCGTACTCACACCTTTGTTGTTTATCAATCAAGACAGTGTAAGCTTCTGTAATTTCCTTGAACTTATCTCCTGCCTCTTTACTTGGGTTTTTGTCTGGATGAAACTTTATAGCTAGTTTGCGGTAGGCGTTTTTCAGTTTATTATTATCCGCGTTGTGAGCTACTTTGAGAGTTCTGTAATGGTCATTTAGTACCCTCATACGATATCCAATCACACATGTTTTCTGCGAGATGGAATGCAACTGTGCCCTGAATTCTTCAACATCTCTAATGTTTGATAGATTTCTCAATTCAGTGAATAACTGCTTCAAAATATCATCCTCTGTTATTTCCTCTAAGTCCTGATTGAATAGATCACATGCATAAAAAAAATTGGCTGGAATTTCCTTACTTTTGCACCAACGAGTTATACAATAAAGTAGTCCATTTGAATCTGCACTACATAAATATGTGTGTGGGCTCAGCCAAACTTCTTTCTCTTCTTGTGACAATTGGTCCAGTTCTTGTTGTAGGCTGTTGATGCTGTTGTAAAGTCGTGTTACAGGTAATGTACCATATAATATACTTCTAAAACGTCCAAGTTGAGAGTACAATTGTCGTTTACGTTCTAATTCTGACTGCAAAACTTTAGTTTGTATTGCCAACTTTTTAACAGAAATGTCTTTCTTTAAACAGATTTGATCTATGTAATATCCTTGAAAAAATGCAAGACGTATAGTATGTCTGTTTGACTCACATTCCCAATGAAGCAGTGCTTTTAGTTTATCATCGTTTGATTTCAACTGCTGCAATTCAGACCTAGATGGAATGGTGGAAGGACACACAGTCATAGACTGTTTTAATTCTTCCAAATGTGTTGAATTAGCACTGAAAGTAGCAGGTTGCTTTTGTTTCGGCGAAGTTTCAGCACTTAATAAATCAAATTTATCCACTGATAGTTTCAATTCTTGATGTGCAAGACGGAGCTTAGTAATATTCTCTGGTTTAGTGTTGCTTTTAAACTGGCTGACCGCCTTTTTAAATTTCAAGCAGGCATTCTCAATTAAATAATTCTGATCTACCACCTTTTGAATTGTAGCCTTATCCATTGTGTAATAGTCTTTGTACATCTGGTAGATTAAACGGAGTGAACGTTGATACACTGGAATTGTGCTTTATTTAGACACTACTAACACATATCAGCATACTGAATTAATCCATCCAGTGAACATAATGATATGCTGAAATGAAACAGGGCTGGTGTATGTATGACTCATTTCCAGTTAGGCCAAACAAAGAACATGCCAATTTTTGGTCCCACAAACTTAGGCTTGTGGTTCGGTTGGTTTGTTTACCAATTCTACTTCCTGGTTCAAAGGTCACTGTACTTATATCGTGACGTCATATTTCCAGGTCTGTAATATCAATAATGATTTATTACCCTGCTTTAAAAATCAACCACAGACAAAATGCAAGTGGTCCCTAAGGTCAGATTTCCAACTTCACAAATATGCAGCCTGGTGACCTCTGGCCTTAGGCAGGAAAACACAAGCATTTAATATTACAGTTTGTGCTGTATGACAAGTGTTGCAATAGGGTGCTAGAAAATCTTTGATTTAATATTTAAAAATCTCAACAACATTGTTTTAGCGTATTTCAAGCATGTTTTCAAACTAGATTATTATATTGAATATATCTCAAATATTGAAATAATAAATGGATGGACCACATTTAAAATATATATAATTAATCAAAGTGAAATATTATGTGCGCAAAAAAAGGAAAACCATATATAGTTCTCATAAGTCATAAAACATGATTTTTACCATCTATGGGCAAACACAGACTTCTTTAATTGTTTGCGTTCTGATTATTTATAATATGTGCCCTAAACTTTTGCTTTAAGCTGATCGGAGTATGGAAAATGTATCATTATTATTAATTGAATGTATAAATAAAAATAAAACATATTTATTGATTTAGTGTAAGGGTGAACTTTGTAAAACAACTAAAAGAATATGTGAAATTTGCTGAATGCATGAAAAGTCAAAGAAAATAGTTGAGAGTATTTATAATAATTATTGGCATCAATGCATTAGTTTCAAATGTTTACATTTTGATAATGTTCACATGTATTTTCTTGGTCCTAAAAAAGCTTTAAGTTTGTTTGTAGGGTCAAACAAATTCGCACGGTCAAAATATTTCGCACGGTCACAAAATTTCGCACGGTCACAAAATTTCGCACAGTCACAAATGTTCGTACGGCCACAAAATTTGAGTAACTGGCCCTGAGAGGCCAAAACCAAGCGGCCCATATGGCGATCGCCACAACGCCACAGTGGCCAGTCCGCCCCTGAACACTGATAACTTTTTAAAACATAGTACTAGTATTTTTTTTTTAAGCTTCCACATGAAACAAAATCAACATTACTAATCACTATGAAAATAAAGATATCATTTATTAACCTTTCAATTTTGTGAGCCTTGACTTATTCATACTAAATTTAATTTGTCAAACTAGGCCTATATTGAGTTGTTCATTAATAAATATTGTTAAAATTGCGAATTGTAAAAACTTTTTTTTAAATTATTTATCATATCATGGTTGTAATTTTAGAAAATATTTAATAGATGACAAACAAATTTACATAACTTCTAACAATACATGATACCATCGAATTTTGAAAGTGTGGCCTGTTTGAGCGCGCATTTCTGCGAACTTAGGGACTACATGTAGCTACGCTCCATATTGTTTTTTAATGGAACTAAAATACTCCCTGTATTGTTTTATTAGTGTTACTTCATCAGCTTGTTGTGTCACTGTCTTGAAAATTAAAGCTAGATATGATTTAGCAATAATAAAAATTAAACAATTTACTTTATTCAACAATGTTTTTTTAAATATCATCAGGCAAATAATATTGAACATTTATAAACACACTCTCACAGGCGGCATATTTCGCCAAGTAATTATTTTCATATTTCACATATTTCATTTGGATATCAGCTTCATTAATTTAATACTCATATTACCCATATACATTTTATTCATAAATATATAGAAAGAATTCACTCTCAACAAATGTCAAGAATACTAAAGATAAAATAATCTTTCTGTTTTACATATTTTTATCATCACTGAAAAATAAAGTTAGACTGGGGTGTATGACCGGCCATGACCTACTTTTATGGCTTACTATTTGCTGAATATTGCTGGAAATGTTGATGCTTCCTAATATTTCACATTGTGGTATTTAATAATAAGCTATCAAGTATCAAGGGTTTGTTTTAATATTATTTCATTGAGTGTCCTTAAGTGTCTATAGTGTTCTGGACTTACAACATATAAATTCTGAGGTAAAATATTAAAGTTTTGAAATCGTATAAATATTTAGTATTGTAAACTTTTCACAATGGTTCAAACACTAAACACATGTTAAATGCAAAAGAGATTGCTACACATACATATTCCATGCATGAACAATACTATTTTGTAACTTAGTGCACAGCCAGACCCTACTACTACTAATACTATAGCTAGACAGATTCGCCTGTGTTTATAGAGTTATGCAGAGGTCGCGACCTCTACCCAGTGGGTAATTTAGTTTTGAAATATAGTGACAACTTGACAGATTATGACTTGTCATCCAGCGGCTTATTAAGCCGGTGAAAAGACCTGAGTTTGTGGTCCCATTTTTTGTCATGAAGATTGTCTGACTCAAAAGCCCGCCCGCATTGGCTGAGACGATTATTTTAGTTATAATCGTCTCAGCGCATTGGTATGTGAAATTAGCTACGGCACGTAGGTCTATGCGCTGAGGCCTAAAAAAACGTTTTGTGGGTTTTTTTTTTTTTTTTGATTTTTTTTTTTTTGATTTTTAGAAAAAAAATTCTCAGAAGCTTGGATTAGCAAAAAAAATTAAAAAACAAAAAAACAATCACAAACCTCATAGCCTATTTTCTAAAAAATTTAATTAAATTTAAAATTTTTAAAAAAATCGCACAGCACTTAGCTTATTTGCAAAAATGTTTCTGAGACAGACTATCTTCTTTGTTTGGCCTTAGCTGTTTTGCTCCAGGCATGTTTGAGATCGTTATCACATACATGTGTGTAATTGTTCTAGAAAACAGCGAAGGGTTTCGCTGGCTCCCATTTTTTCTGATGTTTTTCCAAAACAAGTGCTCACCAAATGATCCATAAAAAAATCATGGCACATCGTACGACCTTCTGACGTCAGTTTTTAGGTATTTGGGGGTCTACAAACTTTAAATCTCAAGTTTTCTAAAAATAAATCTTATCTTAAACCTTATACGATGGTTTCAAAATGTCCCATTTTTCAGGTCGGGGAATCCCAATAGCGTACGTAACGAGCTCATGAATACGTAATTACGAGACATTAACAACTTTGAGGGTGTTTTGTGCAGAAAGTCCCACAGTAAAATCAACCCACGCTTCAGTGAGCCTAATTGAGTCTGCTTGTCAGTACCACGCATGAGTGTGCACAGATCAGGGGTTGCCACGGACAACCAATTACTTCTGGAATATTCCATTACACTCAACGGGGGTGATCAATACAATCTACCCATAATGAACACTTAACAGATGATTATTTTTCACACACAAAATGTTTTATTTTCTAATACGAACATACATACATACAAACATGAAAAATATGAGTAATCAATATACAACTGGGCGGAATTAACTACATAATACCGTAGATCATGGAATTGAAGTCTACACCCCTGTAGGGGAAATCCCGCTGCTCAATTAGAGTGTACCGAAGCTGTCTCTGTGCAAAAAGTTCGACAAGTTAGGAAATGACTGATTGTAGCAATAAATATTGCTCAAACTCCACTAAAAATACGCTAGAAATTGCCCTGAACTATATATATGATAAATATAACAGTAGACCATCCAAAGGCAATAAATGTGCTTTTAAAAAATGCATCACGGCATTTTTTGTTACAGCTCTACATTTAGGCTAAATTAAGTGCTTAAATAGTAAGGTTTCCAATGAAGGGGGGTGACAAAAATAGAAATAGATTTTTAGGCCATTTTCAGCATAAAATGACAGTTTTTGGGCAAAAATATGATTTTTGTGTTTTTTGGTGCAATTCATATCTTTGAACAATGTACTATCCACCAGTAATCAGTTTAACCTGATTTAATGTTTAGTTAAGGAATAATCCGTAATTAAAGCTGCTTAAATATAAAGAAAATAAAAGCATAAGGGAGTACAAAAGGGCACTTTTCTCAGTTTTGTAGTTGTATTTGCCACTTATATTCGCTAGTTGCTTAATCTGTCATGCGATGATTGAATAAATCAGCAAACTAGTTTGACATGGTCTATGACATTTATAGATAGTTTTATGATGACAAGTATGGTAAAATTCAACATTAAAGGGGTATTCCATGGTTATTTAACATAAAGGTGTAGAATCGTTATAGTGACTTAGAGGTGTATTTAAGGGAGTGTCTTCTGTGCACTCACAGGACTCCCAAACCTACTTTTTGAACCTCTTTTCATGGTCCTAAAACATATTCAGGGTTTTACCAAAATTAATGTTAGTATGCTAAGGGGTTATTCAAAATGGCGTCCAAAATGGCCGCCAAAAGGGTCAAATTTCGTAAATGTATGATAAAAGTATACTTTTTAACAACGGTAATACTTTGAGTTACTCGGTATGTATGTAGTAACTCATATCCAGTACTTTTGCATTGTTAAAATAAATTAAATCAAGATGGCCGCCAAAATGGCCGCCCTAATTGTAAAAATAGCGTATAACAGCGTATATTGCATCATATATACCATGTTCTAAACTGCTAAACTAATGCTTTTAGATAAACGACTCACCTCTGTGAAGTTTTGAATATTTATCGCATTCTAAATAGCTGCCAGACGATTAGAACTGATGTTAAATGACCTAAAACAGGTGGTTTACATTATAAAAATAACATGTAAAACAATGTAATACCTATACCGCAAAAGCTAATGAAACAGCATCCATTATATTTCTATGATAAAATGTGATATTTTTAATATTTTAAAATATCCAAGATCGTCGACGAAAAAGTTAATCATTGAATAACCCTGGGTGATCATTTAATGACCCCAACTCACCATTAAAAGACCGGAGCCGTCATCTAACACAAACCCTACATGACCATTTATTGACTCGATACAAGTGATATTGTAATAAACCTAAGTGACCATTGACATTTGTTTAATGACTCCAACCAAATGATCCGAGTGATCATTTCAATACCCCGTGAGATCATTTAAATGACCCGGATGGTCGCTTAATAACCCCAGGAGATCATTCAATCAACCAAAATGTACGATGACAGAGTAGTTTTAACTATAGGGTGTATGTATTAAATTCTCATCCAGCACGTTTGCATTGTTAACATACTTTGAATCCTAGATGGCCGCCAAAATGGCCGCCTAAACATAAAAATAGCCAATAATAACAGCATATTTTGTATCATATTCATCAAATGATTTAAGGCTACCAAATGGACTCCATTAGCTACCAATTGGTCAGAAGGAAATAGCAAGATGGCTACCAAACTGATTACAATATGGTCAGAAATAGCTGATTGGCCCTTTTCTACTATACATTTTCGCTATCTACCAGTATCCAACTTTTTAAACAGATAAGTTAGTGATGTAATGGGGATAATTATGATGGGCTTCAAAACCCTACCTTATTATTGAAATATCCAAAAGGATCATCAATCAATCCCAATCGCCACCAAGTATGCATAGGTAGTTGTATGAATCCATCAATGACCTTATTAATCAGATATCCTTTATATTACTTACTTAATTGATTGGGGTCATTTCGGTATCACTCGCGGTCTGTAGATGATCACCTAGGTTAATCAAATAATCACTCGGGGTCATTAACTGATCCTTTTGGATCATTGAATGGTCATTTGGGTTAATAGAATGATCACCTTGGGTAAGTAAGCGAACGTCCGGGTCATTATATGATTTCTTGGGGTCATTACGCTATCACCTAGGGTCATTAAATTATTAAATGGTGTAATGAAATGATCACTCAGGATCGCATTGGGTCATTGAACAGTCACTTTGTGTCAATGGTCACCAAGGGTTATCAAATTATCACTTGGATCGAGTCAATAAATATTACCTTGGGGTCATAAATTCATCCCTTGGTGTTACTGGATGACAGTTTGGGCGGCTTGAGTAATCACATGATGGATTGGGCCATAACATATCACTTGGTATCATTAATGAATACTCAAGAGTCATTACACGGTCCATTTGAGTCATTACACGATCCAGTTGAGTCATTACACGATCCAGTTGAGTCATTACACGATCCAGTTGAGTCATTACACGATCCAGTTGAGTCATTACATGGTCAATTGGGGTCATTGAATGATCACCTGTGGTTATTAAGCGACCAACCGGGTCATTAAATGATTGCTTGGTGTCATTAACTTATTAGCTAGGGTCATTAAATGATCTCCCGGGGTAATGAAATGATCACTCAGGATCACATGAAGTCATTAAACAATCCCTTTGTGTCAATGGTCACTTAGATTTATTACAATATCACTTGGATCGAGTCAATAAATGGTTATGAAGGGTGTGTGTTAGATGACGGCCCGTCATTAAATGGTGACATGGCGTCATTAAATGATCACTCAGGGTTATTCAATGATTCACTTTTTCGGTGACCATCTTGCACATTTTAAAATATTAAAAATATTACGTTTTATCCTATGTGTTTCGTTATATAAAATTTGTGTTGTTTCATTTGTAGGTGTTCTATCTGGTAGGCCCTACTCCTAGCGGGAGAGCCCGTCCGAAGGACGGGCGTCCCGCTAGTAGAAATATAAAGAATGCTGTTTCATTAGCTTTTGCGGTATAGGTATTACATTGTTTTATGTTATTTTAATAATGTAAACCACCTGTTTTAGGTCATTTAACATCAGTTCTAATCGTCTGGCAGCCATTTTAGAATGCGATAAATATTCAAAACTTTCACAGAGGTGAGTCGTTTATCTAAAAGCATTAGTTTAGCAGTTTAGAACATGGTATATATGATGCAATATACGCTGTTATACGCTATTTTTACAATTAGGGCGGCCATTTTGATTTAATTTATTTTAACAATGCAAAAGTACTGGATATGAGTTACTACATACATACCGAGTAACTCAAAGTATTACCGTTGTTAAAAAGTATACTTTTATCATACATTTACGAATTTTGACCCTTTTGGCGGCCATTTTGAATAACCCCTTAGCATACTAACATTAATTTTGGTTAAACCCCGAATATGTTTTAGGACCATGAAAAGAGGTTCAAAAAGTAGGTTTGGGAGTCCTGTGAGTGCACAGAAGACACTCCCTTAAATACACCTCTAAGTCACTATAACGATTCTACACCTTTATATTAAATAACCATGGAATACCCCTTTAATATTGAATTTTACCATACTTGTCATCATAAAACTATCTATAAATGTTATAGACCATGTCAAACTAGTTTGCTGATTTATTCAATCATCGCATGACAGATTAAGCAACTAGCGAATATAAGTGGCAAATACAACTACAAAACTGAGAAAAGTGCCCTTTTGTACTCCCTTATGCTTTTATTTTCTTTATATTTAAGCAGCTTTAATTACGGATTATTCCTTAACTAAACATTAAATCAGGTCAAACTGATTACTGGTGGATAGTACATTGTTCAAAGATATGAATTGCACCAAAAAACACAAAAATCATATTTTTGCCCAAAAACTGTCATTTTATGCTGAAAATGGCCTAAAAATCTATTTCTATTTTTGTCACCCCCCTTCATTGGAAACCTAACTATTTAAGCACTTAATTTAGCCTAAATGTAGAGCTGTAACAAAAAATGCCGTGATGCATTTTTTTAAAGCACATTTATTGCCTTTGGATGGTCTACTGTAACTTGAATTGTGTGAAATAGATCAAATAATCACTCAAATTGGTGAGAAAGAAATGCTACGCCGCAGCTTCTATCGTTTTTATGATAAGTACGATGTTTTGTTCTATATAACTATAACTATGAAGTAGCTATTCCGGTTGTTCTTCATAATTTGCGAGGGTACAATGCTCATTTGATAATGCAATCAATTAGCAAAGTTGAAGGCAAGATAACATGCATACCGAATAACATGGAAAAGTACATATCATTCTCTCTGGGCAAACTGAGGTTTATCGATAGCGTGCAGTTTATGCTGGCTTCGCTGGTTAGCTTGGTTAAGGCTACAGATAAAAATTATTTTGCAATTACAGGTGAAAATGAACCCGATGAAAACAAACGTGATTTGCTCCTTCGAAAAGGTGTCTATCCATACGAGTACATAGATTTCAAGAAACGCAACTACCACCAAGAGATAAATTTTACAATAATCTTTCTGATGAAGACATTTTTGAACAAGACTATGACCATGCCAAAAGAGTGTGGAAAATGTTTAACTGTGAAACTTTGGCCGATTATCATGACTTATATTTGAGAACTGATACCTTGCTGTTGGCGGATGTTTTTGAGACTTTTAGAAGTATGTGTCTTTAGCAATATTGGGTCGACACGGCATGAATATTGAATATGTTACTGAGTGATAAACATCAGATCCATGGATTGCATGTGAATAAGATTTCTCTTTCTCCCTTGGACACAAAGCGTTGGATAGCTGATGATGGTATAACTACACTAGCTTATGTACATTATACAATTCAATCGGGTGGCAGTTGAGTATCTGATGGAATGACCAATAATTCTTGCCGAACAAACGCCCGTTAGGGACCACCTGCTAGATAGTATACGATGGGCTTTCTATCAATAATACTTCCAATTTGATACACATCTAATGATTGGGTCTGTAGCGCGTCTTCGCTCACCTCCTTCCATTCACCAGGTTGATATAAATAGCGCACATTAACATTAACATTAACATCTTTTCTGCTTCTTTCACAGAAGTTGCAACTGTCTGCATTTTAATAGCTTCAGCTGGTTTTTACCCGTTAGCCGAGTCGGCTCGTTTGATTAAATCAGGAAGCCATGGCTGCCATGCGACCCATTCTATACTTCTGGTCACATGTCAAAAAAGAGGCATGCTGGGGTTGATTAAGAATCTGGGGGTGTGGTACAACATTTGTATTCAGAGGTGGATAACCTCATGGGAAGGGGAATGTTTATGATAGGTCAATTTTTATATCCATGGATGTTAAATATGACAAATATTGTAGGTACTTTATTAGTTTATGGGGTAGGACAATGGTATAAAAAGGATGAAGTGTATAGTCAATTAATCAGAAAATATTGTCTTGGAGGAACCTGGAATCCCTCTGATTAGTCCTGTATATTGAAGATCTCTCAGTTCATATGACAAGGCGGTTCTCGAACGGCGCGTCTCGCCTGTTCATCAAAAGTGACTTGAATTTAATCAGCAAAAAGAACACACCATCCCCCTTCCTCCACCAAATCCCATCAAGATAGGCCTTACGGATCTTATTTGACCCCAGATGACCTTGAATGACCTCAAAAAATTAATCAGCAAAAAGAACACACCATCCAGCTTCCTTCCACCAAATCCCGTCAAGAGAGGCCTTACGGATCTTATTTGACCTTGAATGACCTCTGATGACCTTGAAAAATTTAATCAGCAAAAAGAACACACCGACCCCCTTCCCTACACCAAATCACATCAAGATAGGCCTTATTTGACCCCAGATGACCTCAGATGACCTTAAAAAAATAATCAGCAAAAACAAAATAACCATCCCTCTTCCGTCCACCAAATCCCATCAAGATAGGCCTTACGGATCTTATTTGACCCCAGATGACCTCTGATGACCTTGAAAAATTAATCAACAAAAAGAACACACCATCCCTCTTCCGTCCACCAAATCCCATCAAGATAGGCCTTACAGATCTTATTTGACCCCAGATGACCTCCGATGACCTTGAAAAATTAATCAGCAAAAAGAATACACCACCCCCCTTCCCTCCACCAAATCCAATCAAGATAGGCCTTACGGATCTTATTTGACCCCCGATGACCTTGAATGACCTCTGATGACCTTGAAAATTTATTCAGCAAAAAGAACACACCACTCCCCTTCCCTCCACCAAATCTCATCAATATAGGCCTTACTGATCTATTTGACCCCCGCTGACCCCGAAAAATTAATCAACAAAAAGAACACACCATCCCTCTTCCATCCACCAAATCCCATCAAGATAGGCCTTACGGATCTTATTTGACCCCAGATGACCTTGAATGACCTCCAATGACCTTGAAAATTTAATCGGCAAAAAGAATACACCACCCCCTTCCCTCCACCAAATCCCATCAAGATAGGCCTTACTGATCTATTTGACCCCATATTTGACCCCCGCTGACCCCGAAAAATTAATCAACAACAAGAATACACCACCCCCCTTCCCTCCACCAAATCCCATCAAGATAGGCCTTACTGATCTATTTGACACCATATTTGACCCCCGATGACCCCGAAAAATTAATCAACAAAAAGAACACACCATCCCTCTTCCATCCACCAAATCCCATCAAGATAGGCCTTACGGATCTTATTTGACCCCAGATGACCTTGAATGACCTCCAATGACCTTGAAAATTTAATCGGCAAAAAGAATACACCACCCCCTTCCCTCCACCAAATCCCATCAAGATAGGCCTTACTGATCTATTTGACCCCATATTTGACCCCCGATGACCCCGAAAAATTAATCAACAACAAGAATACACCACCCCCCTTCCCTCCACCAAATCCCATCAAGATAGGCCTTACTGATCTATTTGACCCCATATTTGACCCCCGATGACCCCGAAAAATTAATCAACAAAAAGAACACACCATCCCTCTTCCATCCACCAAATCCCATCAAGATAGGCCTTACGGATCTTATTTGACCCCAGATGACCTTGAATGACCTCCAATGACCTTGAAAATTTAATCGGCAAAAAGAATACACCACCCCCTTCCCTCCACCAAATCCCATCAAGATAGGCCTTACTGATCTATTTGACCCCATATTTGACCCCCGATGACCCCGAAAAATTAATCAACAAAAAGAACACACCATCCCTCTTCCATCCACCAAATCCCATCAAGATAGGCCTTACGGATCTTATTTGACCCCAGATGACCTTGAATGACCCCCGATGACCCCGAAAAATTAATCAACAACAAGAATACACCACCCCCCTTCCCTCCACCAAATCCCATCAAGATAGGCCTTACTGATCTATTTGACCCCATATTTGACCCCCGATGACCCCGAAAAATTAATCAACAACAAGAATACACCACCCCCCTTCCCTCCACCAAATCCCATCAAGATAGGCCTTACTGATCTATTTGACCCCATATTTGACCCCGATGACCCCGAAAAATTAATCAACAAAAAGAACACACCACCCCCTTCCCTCCACCAAATCCCATCAAGATAGGCCTTACTGATCTATTTGACCCCATATGTGACCCCCGATGACCTTGAATGACCTCTGATGACCTTGAAAATTTAATCAGCATAAAGAACACACCACCCCCTTCCCTCCACCAAATCCCATCAAGATCGGCCTTACGGATCTTATTTGACCCCATATTTGACCCCGATGACCTTGAATGACCTCCAATGACCTTGAAAATCTAATCAGCAAAAGAACACCCCACCCCCTTCCCTGTCATCAAGTCCCATCAAGATAGGCCTTACGGATCTCTAGATATCGCGTCACAACGCGTCACAAAAGTTTTAAGCATATTTGACCCCGATGACCTTGAATGACCTCCGATGACCTTGAAAAATCAATCAGCAACAGAACGCACTACCCCCCCCCCCCCCCCCCCCCATCCCCTTCCCTCCACCAAGTCCCATCAAGATAGGCCTTACGGATCTCCAGATATCACGTCACAAAGGTATTTCTTAGCACACGGCGGACGGCTGACGGCGGACGGCGGACAGAAATAGTGATAACATAGTCTCTTTCTGATTACATCAGGCGAGACAAAAAGCAATTATATGACTTTTGCAGGGTTCGCTAGAGAGTTTAACTGAGTGGTTGTCCTGCTCTGGTTCTGGTTAATCAGAGGGCATACTTTTCCTAACAATCAGTCACTCTTATTGTTTATAGTATGTTAAAGAGATATCTGGAATTAAGAACGGTTATACTTGACCAATAATAGACCCTTTTTGTCTTGTAAGAATTGTCCAAATCATCATCACTTAGAAGATATTTTGCTGTTTTTCAACTGTTTCCATCATGCAAAATGGACATTCAGTTTTCACAGCATCTCTAAAAAAGTGCATCCAGTACTCACTACTCAGACCAATTTACTATGAATTGGTATACGTAGCTGAGATTCAAAGCTACATGTGTGTAATATTTTATAAGACTGACTTATATAATAGCAATGCTATGAGGCGGGAGGTAGAACTTATTGAATAACCCTTGTATAACTTTTAGGCAGTCTGCTCTAAACATGTTTAAGGGCCAAAACCAACATATTAAAACCTTGTTAGTGCTCTTGCCCCTAAACATGTATAAAGCAACACTTCCTATGCATAACCATTAGGCAGTTTTATTTTATACATGCCGAGGGGCTGGGAAAACTCACCTGCAAGGCACATCACACAGTATCCTATCATATCTGACAGCCACAGGTTTGTTATCAGGATTCAGCTTTTTTAGGTTAGGAAAGAATGATGCATCATGGTTGACTATCATACAGCATGGACTGTTGAGCCTCTTGGCTTGGTGAACCATGATGTAACAACGCTTGTTGTCTGCATCATTAGCTATGACAAATCCCTCTGAAATGATACAAAGAACGGTCAGTTTACCTGGTCATAAATGAGTCCTATCACTCAGTATGCAATATAAAAGATAAAACATCGACAAAATAATATTAAAAAACTTGTCAGTTAAATCCCTTTTATTTTAATGCAAATTTATAGTGGAGATTCCCTTGAAATGGGTATATTTAGTTAAGTCTGTGCATTTTTACTCTTATGCTTGCTAAAATGTGATTTTCACCACAGATTTTCCACTTTCGTGTTTGCAAGGCGCAATCTTGGAAAAAGACAAAAGATGGTGCCCTTAACAATTAGCCTAGAGGGACACAATGTACATCTTTACCTGGCCATCCTTGAGTCATATCAGCATGCAATAGTTCTATCAGCTGTGCCGTCTTAGACCCAGGTGCGGCGCACATATCCAACACCTTATGATGAGGCTGGATGTCCATGAGCAATGGGGGTATCATGCTGACTGCCTCTTGTCGGCTGATGTTGCCACTCTCTGTCTCTGTAACCAGGAACTTGTGCAGCTTCTCCAGTGCGGGTAGTTTGCGGATGTTCTGTCGGGTGATATTGAAAGCCCATGCTAGGTCATCTGGATACCTACGAAAATAATGATTAAAATAATGTGAGTTCGGGATGCTATTCAATGGTGTTGTTTTTTCATTCAGTTCATGAAATAAGGTGGGCTTGGACCAAGGTCTTAGCCAAAGACCCATCTATAGGGGTAGGACAAATCATCTAGACGGGCAGATTACTCCCAGAACGGGCAGAATTAAGGGATTTAACAAATGTGATATTCCAAAAAACAGTTGTAAGAGTCTAGTGAACTTCTGACCGACAAATCAAGGCTAAAGCAGCACACATTTGAACCTAGTGCAAACAGGTTGATTTATTTTTTAAGTCATATTTTGAGAGGCTACTCTGATAAATTGGAGGGGCAGTTGCTGAACTCTGGCTAAGACCCTCGCTTGGACCCAAATGTCCTCTAAATTTGCTGCACTTCCAATGACTTTAAAACAGGTCTTCAATTCATCAAACAGACCCATGAATTTTGTTTTTTAATCACGCTCTCTTTATACTGAGTGTCCAAACTATCTATAAAGCTAGTATTTTATTGGGGATAAACTGTAAATAGATTTGGATACAACTCCAGTTGTGGATTACATTGACCAAGGTGAGTAGTGTGAAGCTACAAAACTGTACTTGATTTCATTAGGTGGTTAACCATAACCTTACCAAAGGCCACAGCAGATAGCTGCTGTACCGCATGCTTAACGATTCTATCTCGTGGCACGATTCGATGAACTGTCAAAGTTCACTTTTTCGAGCTCCCCCCGTTACCACAATCAGTTCAGCGTCCGCCTTCCACACCGGCGGCCCGGGTTCGAACCCAGACCAGGGCGAACAGTGATTTTTCCCAAAAAGATTGACCACTTTTTCTCCCCTGACAGTTTACTTGTCAAAAACACGCTCAGGGAGATAGGGTTAAGAAACACCTTTCTTTGTGTTCCCTTAACCCTAACCTTACAAGAACCCACAAAATGGCACGATCCGGCAAGCTTTCAAATGGTCTCTAAAAGTTGACTTTTTTGAGCTTCCCATTAGGGCAATCAGTTAAGTGTCCACCTTCCACGCCAGCGGTCCGGGTTTGATACCCGATGAGGGCGAACAGTGATCTTTCCAAAAAAAATTGACCTGTTTTTCTCCCCTGATATGCTTAAAGAGTTAAGGTTTAATGTCACTTAGGGGTCCAGTTTACAAGTACACAAAAAATTAAAATGTACAGCAACATATTCCTACCATGGTATGGGTGTTGGCCTTTCCACAGGTACTCCATCAATTGATTGGTTAATTAACTCACTGAAGTAATGACCCTGCAGAAACTTTAACAGGTGTTTGGCATGGCTTTAGATCGATAAAAGAAAACAAAATAAGTGTGCATGTTATAAGGTATTAACAGCAATGATCAATTATGATAATTCAACTGGGTTAATAATAATAATAATAAGCTGAATTTATAACACACACTTATCCATAGAACGGACGCTCCTGACACGATTGCAATTATTATTACGCTCCTATTTATTAGAAAATCTATGTGGCAGCTGGCTAGGTGCACAACCATATCAGCACTTAGATTGTAATATCACCCTTTTACACATCGACCCAATCTCAATTCAAGTCTGTTCGGCTTTAAGATTCAATCTGTTCAGTACAAAAAAGCTTTTGAAAGTTGAGGTAGCAAATGTGCTTTTGAACTGAAAAATACAACAACGCAAGTAGCTACAAGGGCAGCAAGCATGATATCAGGGATACTATTTATTTTGGGAACTTGTAACTTTTGTGTGATCATATCTTGATGGTGCTGTAGCACTGTTTGCTGCCTGTCTAGGTATAGATTTGATTAAAGATTACACAGAATTGCTGGTAAAATCCTGAAAAATTGTGGAGTTTCAAAAATTATCATAAAAACCTTACGTGCTGCAGGGTTTTTTCCACCCTGAATATGATTAAATCACATTTAATTGTTTGTTTTAAACATTTTTAGCTCAGTTTGTCACTTCCCTTTAAATATACACTATACCGTTGCTGTTTGTGTCTGACAGACTTTATGCAAGTCTATACCAAAGCACAACAGACGCGCTACAGCGCCAACATATATGATCACACAAAAGTTAAAGTTCCCGGATGGAGTAGTTTCCGATCGGCGATTTGAGTTTCACACCCCTGATGATATGCTATGCACCCTTACAGCAATTTGTGTGGATAAATATCATGAGCCTCACAGTTTTCACCAATTTCGGTGCTGAACAAAATATGAAACGTTACCTCCATTTTGAGGTTTGCCCATTCCTAGGTATGTCTCTTATGACGTGAAGATATTCTTTGGAAAAGTTTGATTCATGGCCGGGAACATACAATGCAGTTTATGTACTTTTTACGAGCGAGTGAGTGAATACAACAATGCCTGCCTCACAGTTACTTTAGTAGGCACATACATGTATAGTATAATAGTGCAAATATTGTAGGAGATGCAATATGAGTGATGTACTTTTTGCAAAATAAAAAACTACATTCTTAAAGGTCCAGCGAGGGGCTCATGAAACTTATTTTCAAAAGTTATACAATATATTAGTTGGAACATTTCACATGTTATTTTTTATAAAATGTGAATAAATAAATTTAAAAAAAGATAAAATATGTTCGGCCGTATAACAAATCCAAGCCCTTCGCCAGAAATGCAATGAACCATGAACCACCATGAAGTGGTTTGGGCGACTTCACTGGTGACATCACACCGGGTGGAACTAAAGTGTCAACATAGTCGGATTCCCGGACTGACGTCACAGTTTCCGTGTTGTCTATGAGGAGAATTTGTAGTCAGCAAACAATGCACCACGGTCTAAAAATATGGCCACAAAAAAAACACCATGTGTATCAAATTGCACAGGTTCCCTTACAAACAGTATCATGACCTCGATCTATTCATTCACTGAATGTGATAATACGGCTAATACACTCGTGATTGTATGGTTTTGAATGCACACAGCATGGATGGATACACCTTATGTTTAAAGTTCGTGCGGTCATCAATTGTTCAACAAGGCATGATGATGGGAAAGGGCTAACATTGTAAAGAGTGTGTGTAGACATAAAGACCCTGTCACAGTTTTACACTAGTGCATTGTTTGCTAACTATGATTTCTGGTTTTTTAAAATACAAAGATCGTTTTTAACATTGACTTTGGGCGCATTTATTATTTTTGTAAATTTCTATTTTCCCTTTAATGGATCGTTCATAAAATGTTTATTTTAGAAATCCTTGTGATTTTGTCTTTATTTTGATATATAATACATGTAACACTTTGGTGGATCTTTAAGCGTTGAACATACTCCACAACGTGCACTAGTGCTTATAACACAACTAAAACAATGTCCGATCAGGCTTTGGGGGAAAGCGAGGTAGAAATCAAGTCAACTTGGTAGCGTTGACGCTGTCCATGGACCAATCAGCAGTCGGAACACTTTGCCTGATGTCACATACATTTTCTCGAGCTCCCATTCATAAAATACAGCACTTTATTGGTGTAAATTGGCAAATAAAACTAATCTTGCTGATGTGATAGAATGGCATAGTGCATGCCATGGTAAGTTTTAATAGCAGGCCCAAGCAAGTTTGTCATTAAATCAATACCTGTGATGTGCTCGAAGTAGAAATTTATAGCGTTTTTGGGAGGTATTTTCATGGTTTGGTCATCAGCTTTCCGAAACACCCATGCCTTGCCCACAGCATGAGAGCGTTTGACTGAGCGTTGACCAACGCTAGTGTTCAGCGTTGATCACCACCGAGCGGCAGAGAGTTGGTACATTTTTCAAGCGTAGCGTGTGACAACGCTACCGCTCAATCGTTGTGGAGTATGTTCACAGCCTTTATATTACTTTCAAGTTGGGAAATTTGGTAAAATCATAATAACAAGATACCAAACTTGCATATGATCTAAGGCTGTGAATGCACGGGTAGTTATCGTACCCGGGTACCCGAAAATAGACACTAAAAAAGAAGAAAAAAAAAAAGAAGAAAAATTTATAAGTGTTTTGGTTTTTTTAGTACAAATTTGTCCCCAAAATGATACATAATGGGGTCAATAGAGGTCATTTGGGGACAAATTTGTACTAAGAAATAAAAATATATTATAAAAAAAAACCCATTTCCACCCGTACCTTCTGCATCCTGTTATTCTGAATGTCGCTGGTAGATTAGTCTTCAATGTCGCTATAAATTCATCCCATTGGTCTGCTGGCACAATACCCTGGTCCTGTTTACAAAATAATAATAACAGCAATTTATTTTAGTGTTGTCTCACAGTTCACCGTCCATGTATACTGCTTTCAGTTTCACCTATTTACTTGTACATGTACTTTTACTTTGAAGATTTTATTAAATTTTAAATTGAACCTACCTTATTATCTTTATTTGAAAAAACAAACAGTTATTTATCTGTAGTGATGAGTATGGTAAATGATTTGCTATCAATCCCTACCTTATAGTATTGCTCAAATAACTTGTTTTCACGTTCAATGTCTTTATAGTTGGCTCCTGGTCCATCCTGTGGAGAAAAAACAATAGGAAAAGGTTTGATTTGACACTCAATGACCCGACCCAACTTATCTACCAGCATTTATATCAGATATGGTAGAAGATCAATTCCCTTCTACATGGTAACTCAACAAACAAGTTTCTATATACATGTATGTGTATGTTTCCGGTATTAAATTGTATACATCGCAATCGCTCTACAGCGTACTGGGCGGTGCCATTTTGAATGCCAAAGACTATTTTATGGCATGAATAATGTCATCGTAAATTAAGAAGGGAAAAAAAGCTATCCATTGATACCAAATACTACGACATATGTGACGTGCAAGTCTCTCTCTTAGAAGCATCAAATCGGACATCAAATTAAGGGAAAATTTATTTTATTTTATTTGCCAAAATAGTTCAAATAAAGGTGTAACAAGCATTATTACTTGCATATTATTACTTGGTTATAAAATGAAAATATGGAATTTTCTGAACAAGTCACACTTGTTTATTTTGATCTGGAGTATTACATATGGTGGTGCAAATTCTCCAGACAGCAGCATATGGCACCGCCCAGTACGCTGTACAGCGATCTGGTATATAGTGCACCCTGAGTTTATTTCGTCTATTTTCGTCCACGACGTCCAGTCATCACTTCCACCACTATTTGTTCTGGAGATCGTCTTCTTTCTCCATTTTTACCTTTTTAGTTGCACAATATCTTGCTGTCTGACGTCATCATCATGTTCCACCACATCCAAATTTAGCTTTACAGTTTTACAGCTGTATTATGGTTACTCCACCAAACCAAAAACTAAGTGGGTGTTATATTCTACGTATTTTATTTTGGTCTTTAAGTGGTTTCTTTGCGGGAAAAAATACATGGCTTGGAAGATTTGTCTTACCAAAGATTTTTTACAGTGCCTGATGTTGATTTGACTCTTGGAAATACTTTTAAATGGCGAGTTATCAACCAATATTTTCACACACTATCAGATAGGAATAGGTGAATCACAAATTGTGTTGACCTCGCTAAATTGCGTATGGTGGCGCAAATTTTCCAGACAGCAGCATATAACATTGGCATCTTTAAATTGATATAACTCGGGCAAATAATAAGGTATGGTGTTCATTCTTTCACCAAGAGCCTGATGGGTTTCTTTTTTATAATAAGCTTTAAATGATATCAAATTTGTTGGAGTCCAAACAATACACTGAAAATCTGGTGACCTCGCTAGTTTAAGGTTAAAGGTAGATGTTCCGATTTTCAACTTGAAGTTTTCTATTCTACATGAAAGGTCATCCTTAAAAAAGTCGTGTTCCAAAGTTTGAGTTGCATAGCTCTAATGGTTCTTATTTTAGACGCACAAGATGCTGTGAACTGTACCCATTGAGCAGTACACAAACTATATCGGTGGTTACCACCATTCGCGGTAATTCGACGTTATTTCGTCGATTTCTCCGTAATTATACCGATTTAGGCCGTCAAATTTCAGTATGATGATGAGAAAAATACGAGCTTTCATATGATATGAAAATCTCCGTATTTTTGAAATAATTCTGTGTTACGAAAATGTGATCGGGTCATCTACCTTTAAGTATCACAGCCCATTGATCTTGTCACGAACGATGTACATGGAGTCCAGATCGACTATGTGTACATAATAACTTGATTTTAACGATGATTCCTACCTTTGAAGATTACGTAGATTTTTAATTATTTTGCAGCTGTGGGCTTGGTGTATTATTTCCTATGCACACTTTTGTGATTAATGCACAGACATCGGAATTTATTTTTTGTTTAAAATATTGAAATTTAAAAGAGATGCGGGCATGCGCCACTCGTTCAAACTCAAGAAAATAGTGGTAAACAACAAATTATCATGTTCCTTGATTAGTCTCAAAATGCAGATTTGTTACGCAAAACACTGAGACTCTGCTGTTTCCAATTCATCGGTACACATGTAAGTCCATCTGAAACCACAGTCAACAGTTAGAAAACACATGTTAGCGGCTATTTTAAAATTCCGGGGACGTTCCCTACAGTAATCGCACATCGCCAGTCACAACAATTTATGCAGATGAATTCTTTCGCACCGGCAGATAACTATGGGGGAAACGTGATATTTTGACAAACTGGTCATGCTGGTAGGCCTATACTAGTTGACACTTCAATAAATCCAGTTTCTAGGAATTCACAGTGGATTTTGTGCGGATTTTGTGAAATAAGGTAAGTAATTGAGACGGTTACCTGTGATGTGTTTAGAAGTATATGAAACATAATATTTGCAAAATACGTAGCTGTTCACCAGTACAGAGGCGCAACCTCCTATTTTCGTTTTTAACCCTAACCATCCTCAATGCCGCAAATGTCCACGGTAAAGTCTGTCTGTGCCAGCTGGCGTGGCACTTTTTCGATGAAATAATGGCCCCAGGCTACATAGTCGGGCCAATACACGGGCCCGAGTATGGTTGGCCCCCGTGGCGCACTGGTAGAGCGTTCGTCTCGCAACCGAGAGGTTGTGGGTTCGAGCCCCGGTGGCGGCGCCACTCTTTATGTCCGCGTTTTTATTGTTGAAAAAAAAATTCTTCAAAATGCGACTTTAGGGTTAATCTAATCGGATTTCATAGTATCGTCTGTTTGGTGCACACCACTGTAAAATTCAAACACATGACTTGATGAAAAGACTACCTACATGTAGATTGGTCATTTAATATTTTATTATAAGAATGTAAAAAAATGTAATTAAACATATTTTCTTTTAAATAGAATCATTCCTTCATCATGTTCATCAAAACTTGATCAACATATCTTTCTCACATAGAAAAAGCAATGCAATTACGGTTATTCGCATTTTATTATGCTCCCGATCAGCACATTTTCTTTTCTGTCGGTAGCAAGGGTTCTTTCTCTATGCGAGGAAGACGATGAGAAATGTGTCAAGTCACGCTAGCCTATCGATTTCTGCCCCTGCTACTATTCTTTTTTTCCCCAGCGAATACAGGAATTTCATACAATACTCGGGGGGGGGGGGAAATCAGGTAATTATACCACAAATTCGTACTATTTCATAAAATCTGACAATACGGTCTTGCGCCTGTACTGTTCACTGTTCGATGACAATGTTCAAACTGTAAAGGGTTGTTTGTGTTGTACTACTTGCAGTGACTTGTTTCCTTGTATTTGCACACATTTTTGTTTCTTAAAACATGTAAAACGGTGCCAAGAAAGAAGGTAGCGCCGCAGGCGCAGGATGTTTTTTTATCTCTAGTCTAAATGTAAAGTTGGCTCTGCCAGCTGGTTAAGTATCATGATGATTATCTTCATAGGCTTATAAGTTATAAGTATAGGCTAATACTTATACTACTACTAGTACTAAATTAATCATATTTTTTAGCCTAAATTAAAATTATAATAATTAATATTAATATTTTTTCTAATTTTATTTTGTAAAAAAAATCGATTGTTTGTAAGCTTAATTTTCCTAAAAGAGTCATTACCCTATTCTTCACCCTTCTTCGGCCCATCGTTGTATTGAAACCTTTGGGCAAAACTTTGCAGATCTGGCGAAGAAACGTAACGGAAAGTGTAGTCAAAACTTCAGTTTTCAGTACAAAATCACATCAGCCTCAGCGACACGTGAAAAAGTAGTCGAATTCGTTGATAAAATTAAAACACAGCCCGTCACCAATTACAGTTTCCTAACGCAAAGTCATAAAATGTCGAAATACGCTTGAACCTTGCCGTCACAATGAGAGTGTCTAACGGGCTGTCTATAAATCAGCATCCGTCGGCTGCTATTGGCTGGCCATGAGATGGCTATCTTCAGTAGATAGCATAACGAAGACAGCTCATTCATTCATTCATTCATTTTTATTCAGTACTCATATTCCATAATTGCACAATATCAAAAATTACATATAAAATAGCACACAAGACATAAACACAAGATGCTTGCTAAATAATACGGCAGGATTGGGAAAATGTATAGGCCCTAACCAGAGGAGAGTTAATTAATTGGAAAAAAGTGTTTCCACTTTCCAGGAAAGTATGGTTGTTTCCGGGGAATATTCGGGAAATGAAATCATTCCCGGGAATTTCGGGATTTTTTTTTTTTTAAATCAGGGGGTCTCTTTTTTTTAAGTTTAAAAACTTTAAAAAAGAGAGCCCTGATTTATGGTTGGTGCCCCGTAATAATATTAAACCGTGCTATTATTAGTCGACAACCCCCTTCCCCATGTCCATTTTGCTTTTTTCAAAAATGAGGCCCTCCAAATTCCACTGAGTGCCTACTGTACTGGCCCTCCCTACTCCCCTACTTCGATTTTTATTTATGCCAATTCCGGAGTTTCTAGTCTCTTCACTACCGATACCATCTACTTACATCATTCGCCTGCAACGTTTGCAAAAATGGGCAGTATGTCTTGTTTTTGGAGTCGACCGAAAACATTCGCCTGGCCGACCACTTTTAAAAGCACTGAACGGGCTTCCAATACGCCAAAGGATCATCTTTAAATTACTTCTACGGTGTTTATAAATGTCTTCATAACCAAGGACCAATCTACTTGTGAAAATTGTTTATCAATATACACTCTTAGAAAAAATGGTTCGTTTAAGAACCCTTTTTTGCCCCGCAGGGAGCACCTTTTGGCCTAAAAGGTTCTAAAAAGAACCTTAGAATGGTTCTTTGAAGAACTTTCAAATTTTAAATAAGACCTAAAGGTATATTTACTTTTTTGTTTTTATGTAATATGCAAATTCAAGAGAAATGTAAACAAATTTAATCCTTTTCAACTGTTAAAAATCATTTCTTCTTGGCTAAAAACATTTTTTACCGTTTTACCAAGAACCATTGAGGGTTCTCCATAATTTTTTCCCAAAAGGTTCTTGAAGCTTGAGGAACCATTTTCTTGGCTAAAGAACCCTTTTAGAACCCTTTTTTGGTTCTAAAAGGAACCCTAGAGAAATTTCATTGGCCAATATTCGTTAGTAAAACTATGGTTGAAGTAGAATTTATTTGTTTATTATAGAAAAAATTCCATTGAAATGGAATGGGGGCGATCCAAGAGAAAGAATCATGTTTTGTAACCATTTTCTGAAGCATCTGTTCATTCTGTTGCATACCAAAATACCAGGGATATGGTGTATGTATCTTTCAAACAAACAAAACACCCCAAATCAAAACACAACAGTCTAAAAATAGTACAGGAAACCCAACAAGGACACATACGGTAGGTTTATTATAAAGCAAGCACTATTTTTTCGCGGCATTTAATGTTCGTGATGCAGAAGAACCCACATTTTTCATCATGAAATGTTTACAAATGTACACCTTTCTAATAATTTCTAATAAGAATACTAAAAGCTTGTGAGCATGACAAGTTTCACCAATCCTAGCCAGACACTCTGAGCTTTTCAGTAGTATCTGAGACCACAATTGTAATGTGTATAACATCTGGACAGTTGGGAGATTTCTCTTTAGTCAAACAAGATAAGCTATTATGTCTCTCTGTTGGGAGTCTAATAACATCTCTCTGATTGAATCATCAAGGCTAAACAAATATAGCTTTGACTCCATCACAGACTGCAGGACTGTTAAAATAAACTGCATAGGTACATGTAATTTACAAAGACTGCAAAATAATTTAGACAATTTTCCATATACTAAAAACAAAATGGCAGCCTCCATGTATATGTAGAAAGACCTAAATGTCCAAGAATATGCAATCTGATGCTATAAGGTTGGCGGTTGCCCCACCAACCAAAAAGAGGCTGAGGAACAAAAAATGATGTCCTTGGAATATGTGGTAAGGGATTTCTACGAGCAGTTATTCTGGGATCCCTCTGAAGTGCACGCCGCACGTTATCAATGTGTTAATATGTCCTGCCACTTTTCATATATTAGTCTTCCAGAATGTTCTTTATTCATATTGGTGCTTGTACCATACCATCTACCAAGCATTTCCAATACTCCTTTTTATATAGGTGTATTCCTATATGGTACGTGAGTGCTTGAGAAATGAATGGCAAACTCTCTGGTGACTCATCTGCTGGACTTCTCGTTTCGTGATATTTTAAGACCATGAACACCCTCTTCTATCATGTCTATTGAAAATTGAGGCCGCGCACCCAGCCATGTGGACGCATGTCTTGTTTTGAAAATTGAGGCCCAATAAACATTTTGTGAAACCTCGTCAAAAGGACTGGTTCGAATCATGTAACAAACATCTTTATATTCTTTTCTGCTTGGATACACAGGCACTCATTCTATATTAAACCTATTTAATCTCAATACAAAAATGATATTTTGCATAACACTGGTGAAGGGCAATCGTTCAAGTGGAAGTTGTACCTTAGGAGCAAACCTTTGAAACTGTAAAGTGGCACAACATCGAGTCTGGGTATATAGCTCTAGTTAATTGTCCATATCTCAGGATTGACAAATCTAAATCAGATAAAATAAACGGCATCTAAAAGCTGAGTGTTTTCCCATTCCGTGTGAATAATCATATTACACCAAACTTTAGGACTACAGGGTCAACAAGTTGCGCAAACATGTGCACAATTTTTTTAGGGACACCCGGTAGAGTAAAATAAGTTGTTGGTAATCACACAGTTTATTTTCACTCTAAAACCATGATTTTGAAGTAATTAAGAATCGTATCGCCCTGTAACTTGGAATGTATGTACGATTTATGATCAGAAATGTAAATCTGAAAGAAAATCTGCTTTCAATTTTTTTTTTTCGATGTTGAGGGTGTTCCCTGGAAAGATCACATAATAAAAATAGATAGCAAAATATTATCATGCTACCTGGCATGGAATTGTCTGCTTGTATGTATCTCCCCAATGTAGGCCCACCCTAATGGATGCCCTGTGAAGCCAGGGGGCACTAATGAAATGCTCAGTGACACATAATACCTATTCCAATTGATTGGCCCATCAGAGCTCCATGTTGAGAGTTACCAGTTTTGATATCACTCAGTTCATTAACCTTGTTGGGATATAATTGTTCACATAAATTTGCTCTTTATATGTATACACAAAAAAAGTCTTGCTCACAATTGGGTCATACATTATGAACACAATTGAAAACTAGGATTCCTTTTGCGTTGGGGGGGGGGGGGGGGGGGCGGGGTGGCATCCTGTGTCTCTACCATATCAGAACCTCATTTACGCCACTCATAGCTTAAAATTAACATACCACATGATATTGTCTGATAACTTTACTTTAATTTATTATGATCAAATAGAAATCTTTACCAGATATTTACAATATAATTCTATAATTTATCAAAAATATCATACTGATAACAGAGTTGTTATATAATACTACACATTATAGTCCATTTAATGAAACAAACAGGCATTAGTTTTACCAACACTGGAACCTATAACCTTGGAGTATGAAACCTTTACTTCTACACTACTAAACCTAGAACTGGAATCAGTTGCTGCCTAGCGAGTGATGGGCATTCAACCTTACTGTAGAGTGAGCTACCAGCGACAAATTCTAGTTCTACACAAAACCATGCACCCAGAAAGTGATGTCTTTTAAACACATACATGTATAAATTGATCAGCATATGGTTGATTACATCAAATATTTTTAATGTAGGATTTTTTTATACTGATAATAGACTAAAGCTCTACATTAATCAGCGCGATTTTTAAAAGATTTCAAGAAAGATCAACTTTATTGAAATAAATGATTGAAAGCTATCAAGCTGAAAAGATATGGTAATTTATGCATTTATTCATATTTTTTTCTCCCCTCAAATGGTTGGGTCCCTATTTGAGTTCTACACACATTCTCATCCACATTCATGGTAAGGATGAAGGCAAATGACCCTAACCTCCTTTATATTATAATTGTATGATAAATTATCTACATACACTGAGTGTATCAAAAATACAATGTAAATATGTTGCTTAATTATAAAAACAAAAATTAACATACAAATACCAATTTATATAGTTTTTCTAGTACATTTTACTTTCAATTTAGGTTTAACGAAGTCCTCAAAGTGGTCCAACAGTTATTTCCTGAATTGTAGGTGGACATTCTTGCCAATGTGGATGTTTAATTGACCTTTGACCTCGATTTAGGGTCAAAGGTTACAATGTGTTTCAATGGGACATCAAAAGCTAAAATTAGAGCAGGAAGTAACCAATGAAAGCATGTCCCAATTTGAACTATAACTTATCCAACATGCTGGACAATTGGACATAGAAGTTATCTATTCAGGTCACATAATTAGAATTGTTCATAAGGCACTGGAAATATTGATTATCAATGCTTAACACATACTAAATATGAGAGCAACTCCTACCAAATATAGTTACAATGTGTGTATACTCTATACTCGCCTGAAGAAAAAAAATTATAGGGAAGACACCTGAGGTATGATAGCCATGAACTTCCTTTTAAGGGGGCTGTGCACCTTCAGGTATAGCCTCCGTAAACTGCCGTAACTTCTTCATTATTCATTTAATCTATATAAAAGTATACATTTTTCTGCAACAAAGGGTTCAATGAATCCAACCATGATCATGAAATTGACCATTTTGGAGAAAATTATTAAAAAAAACGTTTTTTGACCAATTTTTGGTTTCTGCAAAGATGACTTTTAGTTGCTAAAATTATGTGGCAGAAGAAGCAAGCGCATAGATGATAATTGTGCAAGATTCTTGCATGGCATTACTAGAAAGCAATATAAATTACAGCCATAGTTTAGTGATAAACACGGTTTTAACATTCAATTTAAGTTTTAAATATATGTCATATGTATTCAATTTATTTGATCAATACATAAATAAATGTAGAAATAAATAAATGAGTTTTTTTTTAAATACTTTTAAATAAATAGTTGAATCATTTTGTTAATAAATAATAATATAAATCGAAAATTACATTTTTAATCGAAAATAAATGAATCAATAAACTAATGAATCAATACATAAATACATGCATATTAAAAATTAAAATATTAAAAATTACTTATAAAATAAAGAAACTAAAACAAATAAACATGAGAAAACATTAATAAATAAAAAATGATTAAATAAATAAATGAATAATTATGTAGATAATTAATAATATAAAAAGTAAATAAGTTTAATATAGAAATATACAAATGAATAAATTTTACATTCAATTTAAGTTTTAAATATGTCATATATATTCAATTAATTTGATTAGAATTATATTCAATTTAATATGGCCAATATTCGTTAGTAAAACTATGGTTGAAGTAGAATTTATTTGTTTATTATAGAAAAAATTCCATTGAAATGGAATGGGGGCGATCCAAGAGAAAGAATCATGTTTTGTAACCATTTTCTGAAGCATCTGTTCATTCTGTTGCATACCAAAATACCAGGGATATGGTGTATGTATCTTTCAAACAAACAAAACACCCCAAATCAAAACACAACAGTCTAAAAATAGTACAGGAAACCCAACAAGGACACATACGGTAGGTTTATTATAAAGCAAGCACTATTTTTTCGCGGCATTTAATGTTCGTGATGCAGAAGAACCCACATTTTTCATCATGAAATGTTTACAAATGTACACCTTTCTAATAATTTCTAATAAGAATACTAAAAGCTTGTGAGCATGACAAGTTTCACCAATCCTAGCCAGACACTCTGAGCTTTTCAGTAGTATCTGAGACCACAATTGTAATGTGTATAACATCTGGACAGTTGGGAGATTTCTCTTTAGTCAAACAAGATAAGCTATTATGTCTCTCTGTTGGGAGTCTAATAACATCTCTCTGATTGAATCATCAAGGCTAAACAAATATAGCTTTGACTCCATCACAGACTGCAGGACTGTTAAAATAAACTGCATAGGTACATGTAATTTACAAAGACTGCAAAATAATTTAGACAATTTTCCATATACTAAAAACAAAATGGCAGCCTCCATGTATATGTAGAAAGACCTAAATGTCCAAGAATATGCAATCTGATGCTATAAGGTTGGCGGTTGCCCCGCCAACCAAAAAGAGGCTGAGGAACAAAAAATGATGTCCTTGGAATATGTGGTAAGGGATTTCTACGAGCAGTTATTCTGGGATCCCTCTGAAGTGCACGCCGCACGTTATCAATGTGTTAATATGTCCTGCCACTTTTCATATATTAGTCTTCCAGAATGTTCTTTATTCATATTGGTGCTTGTACCATACCATCTACCAAGCATTTCCAATACTCCTTTTTATATAGGTGTATTCCTATATGGTACGTGAGTGCTTGAGAAATGAATGGCAAACTCTCTGGTGACTCATCTATCTGCTGGACTTCTCGTTTCGTGATATTTTAAGACCATGAACACCCTCTTCTATCATGTCTATTGAAAATTGAGGCCGCGCACCCAGCCATGTGGACGCATGTCTTGTTTTGAAAATTGAGGCCCAATAAACATTTTGTGAAACCTCGTCAAAAGGACTGGTTCGAATCATGTAACAAACATCTTTATATTCTTTTCTGCTTGGATACACAGGCACTCATTCTATATTAAACCTATTTAATCTCAATACAAAAATGATATTTTGCATAACACTGGTGAAGGGCAATCGTTCAAGTGGAAGTTGTACCTTAGGAGCAAACCTTTGAAACTGTAAAGTGGCACAACATCGAGTCTGGGTATATAGCTCTAGTTAATTGTCCATATCTCAGGATTGACAAATCTAAATCAGATAAAATAAACGGCATCTAAAAGCTGAGTGTTTTCCCATTCCGTGTGAATAATCATATTACACCAAACTTTAGGACTACAGGGTCAACAAGTTGCGCAAACATGTGCACAATTTTTTTAGGGACACCCGGTAGAGTAAAATAAGTTGTTGGTAATCACACAGTTTATTTTCACTCTAAAACCATGATTTTGAAGTAATTAAGAATCGTATCGCCCTGTAACTTGGAATGTATGTACGATTTATGATCAGAAATGTAAATCTGAAAGAAAATCTGCTTTCAATTTTTTTTTTTCGATGTTGAGGGTGTTCCCTGGAAAGATCACATAATAAAAATAGATAGCAAAATATTATCATGCTACCTGGCATGGAATTGTCTGCTTGTATGTATCTCCCCAATGTAGGCCCACCCTAATGGATGCCCTGTGAAGCCAGGGGGCACTAATGAAATGCTCAGTGACACATAATACCTATTCCAATTGATTGGCCCATCAGAGCTCCATGTTGAGAGTTACCAGTTTTGATATCACTCAGTTCATTAACCTTGTTGGGATATAATTGTTCACATAAATTTGCTCTTTATATGTATACACAAAAAAAGTCTTGCTCACAATTGGGTCATACATTATGAACACAATTGAAAACTAGGATTCCTTTTGCGTTGGGGGGGGGGGGGGGGCGGGGTGGCATCCTGTGTCTCTACCATATCAGAACCTCATTTACGCCACTCATAGCTTAAAATTAACATACCACATGATATTGTCTGATAACTTTACTTTAATTTATTATGATCAAATAGAAATCTTTACCAGATATTTACAATATAATTCTATAATTTATCAAAAATATCATACTGATAACAGAGTTGTTATATAATACTACACATTATAGTCCATTTAATGAAACAAACAGGCATTAGTTTTACCAACACTGGAACCTATAACCTTGGAGTATGAAACCTTTACTTCTACACTACTAAACCTAGAACTGGAATCAGTTGCTGCCTAGCGAGTGATGGGCATTCAACCTTACTGTAGAGTGAGCTACCAGCGACAAATTCTAGTTCTACACAAAACCATGCACCCAGAAAGTGATGTCTTTTAAACACATACATGTATAAATTGATCAGCATATGGTTGATTACATCAAATATTTTTAATGTAGGATTTTTTTATACTGATAATAGACTAAAGCTCTACATTAATCAGCGCGATTTTTAAAAGATTTCAAGAAAGATCAACTTTATTGAAATAAATGATTGAAAGCTATCAAGCTGAAAAGATATGGTAATTTATGCATTTATTCATATTTTTTTCTCCCCTCAAATGGTTGGGTCCCTATTTGAGTTCTACACACATTCTCATCCACATTCATGGTAAGGATGAAGGCAAATGACCCTAACCTCCTTTATATTATAATTGTATGATAAATTATCTACATACACTGAGTGTATCAAAAATACAATGTAAATATGTTGCTTAATTATAAAAACAAAAATTAACATACAAATACCAATTTATATAGTTTTTCTAGTACATTTTACTTTCAATTTAGGTTTAACGAAGTCCTCAAAGTGGTCCAACAGTTATTTCCTGAATTGTAGGTGGACATTCTTGCCAATGTGGATGTTTAATTGACCTTTGACCTCGATTTAGGGTCAAAGGTTACAATGTGTTTCAATGGGACATCAAAAGCTAAAATTAGAGCAGGAAGTAACCAATGAAAGCATGTCCCAATTTGAACTATAACTTATCCAACATGCTGGACAATTGGACATAGAAGTTATCTATTCAGGTCACATAATTAGAATTGTTCATAAGGCACTGGAAATATTGATTATCAATGCTTAACACATACTAAATATGAGAGCAACTCCTACCAAATATAGTTACAATGTGTGTATACTCTATACTCGCCTGAAGAAAAAAAATTATAGGGAAGACACCTGAGGTATGATAGCCATGAACTTCCTTTTAAGGGGGCTGTGCACCTTCAGGTATAGCCTCCGTAAACTGCCGTAACTTCTTCATTATTCATTTAATCTATATAAAAGTATACATTTTTCTGCAACAAAGGGTTCAATGAATCCAACCATGATCATGAAATTGACCATTTTGGAGAAAATTATTAAAAAAAACGTTTTTTGACCAATTTTTGGTTTCTGCAAAGATGACTTAAATGAATTATGAAGAAGTTACGGCAGTTTTACGGAGGCTATACCTGAAGGTGCACAGCCCCCTTAAAGAGGGAAAATTCCTTTAAAAAATGATTTCTCAGACATAACATCTCCCTTAAAGTACAGTGTTCCCTTCCACAATCTTCCCAACTTTGCTATTTGTCCAGACCTGCTGGAATATTGATTGTGATACATGTTACTATAAAGGTTCAAAATAGCTGGATCATAATAATCTTTAATTGTTCAATGATTTTTGAAAGACCAAAATATTTATAACATTAAAAAAACTTTCACATGATTGAATGGAGTTGTTGGTTAAAACATAGATATATCAAAATAAGGTGGGCTATAATGCGCTCTAGAATTTAAATTCACTTATAGTACACTGAATTTTACATTAACTTTGATACAGGTTCCAGGTATCAATACATTCCCCTTTTACAGCATGTAATCAATAACATATTAATCTTGACAATTTTAAAGGTATATGACCCGATCACTTTTTTGGGGCTATGATTTTTTGTTCACATCAAGATATTTTGGTATCAGAAGAATCCCCATTCTTTTCTCAATATGTCTGTAAAATATTAGGGGCCAGAAATGTTTCATTTGGAAATTATAGGCTAAAATGTGGTGAATTACTGCCAAAGGTGGTTAACCACCAACCAGTCTGTGTACTACTCAATGGGCACATGTCTTTTGACCTTGCGCTTCTAAAAATAGAACCATTGGAGTTATGCAACTCAAACTTTGGAATGCAACAATTTTAAGGATGACCTTTCATGTAAAATAGAAAACATCAAGTTGAAAATCAGGTCATCTACCTTTAACTAAACCAAACTATTATGCAGGGGAGTTTTTACATATACATAGATGTTGTTTCTTGACCCCATTAGCTAGCCATACATCCTGCCGTTTGTAAATACAGTTCTCAGCTATATTTTGTGTCCACTCATGATGTCAGCACATATTCTTGTGAACGCAACATGATATTGATCGTGTATACATCCATACAATCAAAAGGGAAATGTTGGCTTTGGCCGGGGGGGGGGGGGGGGGGGGGGGGGCGCACTCAAGTTTTTTTTGGGTAGGGGTGTGCTGCCCAGGATCTCAAAAAGGGGGGCTACAGAACTGAACTGAGTGGAGTTTACGACGAAAAATAGGGTCTTAGGAACTGATTTTGTCAAAAAATGAGGTCTTAAGAACTGGTCTATAGTTCAATTTTGATTATCAAGAATGCAAAATTTCAGGATTTTTTGGTTTTAGAACGCAAAATTTTCGAAGGATTGGGGCTTTGGAACGCAAAATTTCGTGATTTTTCAAAAAAATTTGGGTCTTAAGAACTGATACAGGCTCAAAAGGGGGGGGGTCATAAGAGCTAGCAGCAGAGGGTGAAAAAGGGGGTCTTCAGCGCGGCACATACCTATACCCTTTTCCAATGTCAGTGCCCCCCCCCCCCCCCCCCCCCGGGGCTGCAGCTATCAATGGATTATGTGCTGATGTCACCAACTTAACACTTTCCACGCGGCTATTAGTTTTACCATACAAAACAGATTTGACAGAAACCATTCCCAACTTTCAAAGTCTTATCTCAAGAATTACTGAACCAATACTAGGCATGTTTGTACTTATTTTAATGCATTTCTCATGGTGATTCCAAAATATGCTAATGAAATTTAACAATTTTGACATTTTTGGAACATTTTGTGAATTTTGTAATGTCGTCTGCAGACGCCTGCCACGTGGAAAGTGTTAAGCTGTCACACAGTGTTACATATAGAGCAATGAGGGAAGTATGGCAAGCCAACAGGATCAAATGTAAACAACGGCTCAATCACACTAGTGATTATACACACAAAAAACATCAAATATCCTATTTGCAGCTTTAGATAAATGAATTGCCATAAAACCTTGATTTAAACAAATACCTTTTGACACCACGATAGCTTGGTGGAAGGCTTGGTGGAAAGTATGGTTTGAAATATATATGCGAATGGTTTATAAATCAGTGAGTCTTAATCGCTCAAAACATCAACTGAGAGTTGTTTCAAAAGTAGCCCACTACGGGCAGTGGCATAGCTAGGTTTTTTTTCATATTGGGGGGTGGGGGCAAGAAATAAAAGTGAACCGACAAGGCTTAACCGACAACTAATTTGACAGTCATATTCCATGATTCCCCTTGTCAAATGAACCAACAGAATCAATCTCAACCGAAAGACTCATGATATTGCCCCCCCCCCCCCCCCTCTAGCTATGCCACTGACTATAGGCACAACCACTGTGCTCTGAGTGTCTTGTGTCATGTTCATTTCATTCCTCTATAAGACCTTCCCTGGATTGAGTAGGTTGTGTGGATCTAGACTTGTCTTGATTTGTTTCATGACATTGACACCTTCAATACCTATCTCTTCTATGAGTAGTGTCTTTTTACCAAGGCCTATTCCATGCTCACCGGTGCAGGTACCATTGATAGCTAGGGCCATTCTGAAAGTGAAATAAATAAATATTAAATATGATTACTAACAGATATATACAGCATGAGCTGAAAAAGATACAGTTTGATTTGTTAATTAGAACATGCATGTTACTTTTAAACAAAAAGTCAAACATCAATTCAGAATCCAAGATAAAACACTTACACTAGTTTAAGTGTGTAGTATTTATTATATTGATAGTAAAACTTGATAGTTGTTAAGGGAAGTGTCAACCCTATTATTTTGATGATCAACTTTTGCTTCTAAGTTTGAGAATATTGAATAAAAGTACATAAAAGTATACATTTTTAGAAAGGAAATTTGATAAGGAAGCCGATGGTGATATCAATGTGATACCAAATAAACTAAATTTTGAGAAATGAACCAAAAAGCCATTTTTTTACCCCAAATTTTTCAGACAGCATAACTATAAAATAAAAAATGGTAATTTGTTCTAATATACGTTTTTGTAAACAAAACAATTTTGTCTAGGAGGTAATTTTTTCTTTTTCCAAAATAAAGCTTGGTTTTGGAAATATTGCTAAAAACATCGGAAAAGTGTAAAAGTCGTGTTTTTTTGCGTACATTTCGCTAAAAATGGATGCATATCCCGAGTTTAAAATCCATAATCGAAAAAATAAAAAATTGCCTCCTAGCGCTGAAAGTCCTCTACACAATGGTAGTAAAAGCTTACCTGATAGTTTGATATATTTTTAGTTATGTTGTCTGAAAATTCGTAAAATTCCTTCAAATTTGAACTTCTAGAAAACATTGATTTAGTAAAAATATTGACATTTTCCACCATTTAAAGCTAAATGTTCACGGAACACACGGGCGTGTGACCTAAAAAGCGAGTATACTATTATGAACAATCATAATAAACTATCAGATTCAATTTATATTGTCACAATGTGAAGAAATTGGAAGAAAACTGAAATTTAAATGATCGTAAGATTGGCCTTTGTTTACATTTTAGACATTGTTTTGCGCTCTTTTGTTTTTCGCGTCTACGTCACGGATATTAAGCGGCGCGTCTAGTAATACGCGCGGGAAGTTTCAGCGCGCGACGCAATGATCGAACAGCTGTCGCAGCATTTGAAAAGCGCGGAACTCCGCTTAAATTCCCGCCAAATAACTATGCGCCTTTTCCTGACTCAAACTTACCAAAACAACAATTTAAAATCACCCAAAAGAACGGGAAATAATAGCTTCCGATAAGTAACTTATGATGGTAATGATAGAATACATACAAGTATAAAATAATAGAGAAATATGAAATTCAATTTTTGAAACAAGTGCCGGGTTGACACTGCCCTTAATGTGGTATTGTCTTTGTTTTAAGATGTGTTCAAAGCTATATTTATATAGAAATAATAGGCATATACAACGGGTATTAAACAAATTATAAATATGTTCAGAATCCTTTGCAAATAACACATGTGACCCAACATAAGTAAATGAGGCGGAATGCGGCAGTAGCTCATTTGATTTATCAGCAAATATGTGAGACAAGTTCAAAATAAGTCAAATTCAGAACAAGTCTTATTTCTGATCTTTGATACATCTTGTGTCTAACCAAAGACTCAAATTCATGAAAATAAAGAGTTAAACTACAATTTGAGGTATTTTCATTTTCATTTACTCCATTGTTTTGTTAATAAAACCAAAACTTTAATTGCCCATAACTTGAAAATTTGTATTTGATGTTTTGAGACAAAGTGGTTTTCAATCATCTGTAACTTTGGTTTGGAATGTGATATGACATTGACTTCGGAACCAAAATGTCCCTTAACCCTAACACTCTTGAGTACTACGAACTACTACGATGCGGTGTGCTTGTGTCACCCGGTTCGGCAGTTTTTCGATGAAATAATGGCCCCAGGGTATATACATGGCGGAATATACTCTGCCATGTATGTTTCCCCCCGTGGCCTAGCGGTAGATCGTCTGCCTCTGAACCCAGAGGTCCGGGTTCGAGCCCCGGGGGAGTGGGGGCACTTTTCCCCCTCGCTATTTGGCCGCGAAAAAAAATCTTTGTAAAAGGTGCCTCGGGGTTAGGGTTATGGAGCGATTTTGTTCACTATTTTTCTTTTTTCATTGTTTTTCTCATTTTTGTCTCATTAACCCTAACACTCTTGAGTACTAAGAATTACTACGATTACTGTGCTTGTGTCACCCGGCTTGGCAGTTTTTCGATGAAATAATGGCCCCAGGGTAAATACATGGCGGAATATACTCCGCCATGTTATTCCGCCATGTATGGTTTCCCCCCCTGTGGCCTAGCGGTAGATCGTCTGCCTCTGAACGCAAAGGTCCAGGGTTCGAGCCCCGGGGGAGTGGGGGCACTTTCCCCCCTCGCTATTTGGCCGCGAAAAAAATTCTTTGTAAAAGGTGCCTCGGGGGTAAGGGTTATCATATACTTATTTTCATAATATCAGTAACTCGATATTCATTTTCCCCTCATTGTGCCTCATTTACTCGCATTGTGTCACATATGCATGTCCATGTATCTACACAAAATACTTTGGCATCCAGGATCACACATGTTCCCATGAATTATGTACCTGGATACAGGTATCCTTAAGGGGGCTGTGCACCTTCAGGTACAGCCTCCGTAAAACTGCCGTAACTTCTTCATTATTCATTTAATCTATATGAAAGTATACATTTTTTTGCAGGAAAGGGTTCAATGAATCCAACCATGATCATGAAATTGACCATTTTGGAAAAAATTATAAAAAACACGTTTTTTGCCCCATTTTAGGTTTGGAAAAGATAACTCAAAATATATTTTGTCAAATTTTGTCATACTAGTTTTATTATATTCCTCATACAATTCCCTAGGAATCTTTTTTTTCTCACCAAAATCACGTTTTTTAGCACTTTTTGGCCTCTAATTCAAAAAATAATAAATGTTTAAAAAACAAGGTATTTACAAAAAAACTGGTCAACATCCTAAAATGAAATTAACAGACGACAAAGGAAATATGATAAAAGAAGATTTAGACATGTGTATGATGTATTTTAACAAAAACTCTTTGTTTTTATGCTGGGCCCACTTTTCTCTCTGGAACCCTCCATCGTCTGATTCGTATATACTCTGTGCTTGTTTACGCAGCAGAATCAAGGTTTATTTAACACATTTGCATCCCAGCTATCATCGCCACCCGCATCGCCAGCTTCGGAAAATAGTACAGTAGCTTCCAAGAAATCCATTCCATAATCGCGGCTTGCCACCTGAAGACGATAATTTCCACTCGATAGAATGACGTTATAATTGCTGGTTCCCAATTTTAAATATGAATCGTATTTAAAATTGGGAGCCATATTTAAAACTAAAAACCAGCGTCCTTCTATCGAGTGGAAATCATCGTCTTTTATTTCCACCACGTTGTTATCCCATAATAATCACGCTTGGACCCCGGTAATTAATATGTGTCGGACAGTGTGTGGGAAGACCATCAGTGCAGGGAACCAGCGTAACCGTCTCTGCTCGCCAAATTGTATAAAGTTGCCGTTCTATTTGCAAATCCACTAAATTTAGTTAAACACGACGAATGTCGCAGATTTTACAAAACTCTATCATTTGTTTTATATTATTTAAACCATTTCTCCACAATTGTAACAACATATGTGTTCATATTTTCATATCCAGATCTAATATACATTTTAAAGCCATCTGGGTACAAATACTGATTAAAGATACATGAGAAAGCAATTCATAGACTCTACCAAAAGACCTAAATCTGAATTCAAATGTCAACATCCCAGGATGTTGACAAAAACAAAAAACGATTCCTGGGGAATTGTATGAGGAATATAATAAAACTAGTATGACAAAATTTGACAAAATCTATTTTGAGTTATCTTTTCCAAACCTAAAATGGGTCAAAAAACATGTTTTTTATAATTTTCTCCAAAATGGTCAATTTCATGATCATAGTTGGATTCATTAAACCCTTTCCTGCAAAAAAATGTATACTTTTATCTAGATAAAATAAATAATGAAGAAGTTACGGCAGTTTTTACGGAGGCTATACGAAGGTGCCCCCTTAATACCAGGCTTGTTAAAGATTGAACATAATGCTTCATTATAGGCTAAAAAAATAGGGACAGCGGTCCCAAATAGGTCATCCGTTTATATGGGTACATTAAAAACAAGGTGGATCTCAAACCACAGACATCTAGAAAGAAAGAGGTTAGACCACTAGCGGATCCAGGATATAAAAAATAAAATAAACATCCTGAGTTTGGTTGCAATTGTACTTCACCTGTTTAAATGAAATTAACTTTACATATGCAGCTAATTTTACATCTTGACCTCATATGACGTTTGACCTTGGTATGTGACCTTTGACCTAATTAACATATGAATGTTTCCATGTTGCATCCATGACCCAAGTTTGATATAAAATCGGATGGATTGAGCGTGATACACAAAGATATTGGTCGAGCTATGAGTTTTAATGTCGAGCACAATATTTTTAAAACTCATAGCGAGACCAATATATTTGTGTATCATGCGAAAAAATCCGTCCGATTTTATCATTATTATGCAGTGAGAATCTGACTTGACAACAACAAAAAAATCAACAAAAATTTAAAAAAATCACCCATAATATTGTAAAAATATCAATAACATTTTTTTGTTCCAAAGAACAGACAATTAATTTTGTTTCCTAAAAATAAAAAAAATCCTGAAAAAAAAAAATCCTAATTTTTTTTTTCCTAAAAAAAAAAAAAAATCCTAAAATTTTTAATTTTTTTTTTTTTAAATCCCCAAAAAATTCTCAAAAAATTACAATTTTTTGTTTAAAAAAAACCTAAAAAAAAAAATTCCTAAATTTTTTTTTTTTTAAAAATTCCAATTTTTGTGTTGTTTAAATTCCAAAAATTTCTCTTTTTTATTTTTATTTTTTAAAAATCCCCAAAAAATATTCCTAAAAAAATTATCAAAATATTTCAACAAAAAAAATTTAAAAAATAGTCTAACTGCATTTTGTGACTGCATTGTACTCATGCAGGTAACCAAACTGACCAAGTTCACTGACCAAGTGTGGTACAATATTGGATGACTTGAGGGCGATACAGTGAAAATTGGTTAAGCCTTGAAAAAAAAATCGGACGAGCCGGAGGCGAGTCTGATTTTTTTTTTCAAGGCGAAACCAATTTTCACTGTATCGCCCGAAAAAAAGGAATCTAGCCATCCATTTGTCAAAATGTAGTATAGGCTAGGCCATGTAGGCCTAGGTCACGCTAGCATCATATCATCACCTAGGGCTCTCTTTTAAATTCAAAGTGGGGTGACTGTTGCAGTTTTGCATCTGTGTTACATTGCAATATACCCCAAAAGTAACGCTAAATAAGACACTGGTTCATTTTGAATGGTAAATCGTGAGCCTAGTCCTAGGCCTGCACACATGAGAAATAAGCTTATTTAGGGTGTATTTTCGTCTGGAATTTCAACAAGAAAACTGTAAAAATGCTATCAAAATATGTTTTAAATGACTAACTATATCATTGCTATTTGATTTTTACATTGGAATGCGTAAACATCATGGAAATATTGAGGGAATTTAGGTTTATAAAGGCCAGCACAAAAATCGGAAATAAAAATAAGAAGCTTTACTTTTTAGGCCTAGCTAGTAAAAAGGATATAAATTCTCCTAGTTTTAAACCCACTATAAAAAGACCAAAAGTACAACATTTTTAGCCAAAGAGTATTTCACACTGTTGGCATTAATTTACCTTGTCCATGTTTATTGTATTTACTCTTTTCATGAGTAATTCTGATGGAACCTCAGCTCCACACAAAATGTACCACAGGTGTCGGCCATCTTGTTGTTGTTTACTGTTTTCAGTTCAGGATGTTAATTTGGATTGTTCCATTGAGTTAAATAGGGGGTTATATTATAGTGACGGTAGGGGCTTATTGACTAGTAAAGAAGATAGTTTTTCAACATGTTTCCCATCCAAAAATAACAAAATGATCATTCTATTCTCTTGTTAAAATTAGAGAATAAAATATGGTTCGTCGATGTTTTGGTATAGAAGGCTGCCATATAATGCATAGGCTGTACCATATTTTGAGTCGTGAATGGTCGCCGCAGGCGGCCATTCACGACTCAAGCGTATATTCACGCCTTCTATACCAAAACATCGACGAACCATATTTTATTCTCATTCTTATATTTATCAACGTTTTTTTCAACATTTTATTCATTGGGGGATCATTTAAGATCGTTTTGAATTAGTACACAGTGGCAAATCAACTGATTACTGTTCTAAACATCCCCACAAACAAAATCGAACAACCCATAGAAATTTTACTTTGGCGCAAGAATCTCAAGAATATGTGATTTGGTGGCCTTAGTGATCAGGTAGTGATCAGCCCTTAGTGATCAGATTTATTCGCGGTATACGATGGAATTTTTACTCGAAATCACTGCAAATAATTATTTAATCGTCAGTCTCATATTTGCACCATTCCTTGAATAAATACTATGGTTTACACGGGCGGTTTTCATTCATTCAAGTATAGAAAAGGGTAATTATTTTAATTCGATCGCACGAATTATTGTTATTGGCGTATTAATTTTGTTTACTGTGATTTGGTCTAGTAATTAATTCTGCCGTTGCAAATTCAACTTGACACATTGTCGCGCCATGTTGATGACACGTTTGTCAGAGAAAGACAACCAATTATGATGTTTTCTTGGTATTTAAATTATCTGTTTATTGCACAACTGTCAGAGAATGAACAAACGGTAGCCACTGTTATTCCATACACAAATTTATGACGATTCCGGGGTGAATTATAAGAAGTTCAACTCGCTCTGATTGATGTGGAGAAAAACATGTGACATTGTTTCCCGCATTGTTTGCACATAAAATGAACTTGAAGCAGTCGTCAAACAATTATCACCATATCATGTAAGTATTACTATTAAAATTACGATTTAAATTATTTGACAAGATGAAAAACCTCTTTCATAATATTGTTTTGTGTAGTATCCAGTAAAATAAAATGCCTAGCGTGTTTAAATCTCACACGGAGAGAGATAGGATTCTTAGCACTTAATTTAAATTGGCAGCGTGTTTAGTCCAGGCCTGGCCTGTTCCAAATGATAGCAGTTTTCGGTATTTATAAAATTCAAATACTGAATCAATCCATATGACAAGCATTTGTCAACATGTTTTATGATAACAAGGTCAGGATTGTTTTATTAGACCATGAATGGGGGTTTATAGAAGCAGATTCTCTATCAGTTTTTCAGTCTTATCATCAGTCATTCATTTTTGTATATTTATTGTTCCTATTGACAGGCTGCAGTTTGACATGTTGGAGAAGAGCGACTCTTGCTGTGCCAGATCCCGTGCCAGATGCTGTGGAATTGTCACTGCGGATACAGACAAATGCTGCTGTTGCTGCCTTGGTTGTGGTTGAATCACTGGTACTGGTAGACGACCTTGATGCTGCGGTGCTTGAATTTGTAGACATGGATGACGCTGTTGCTGTCTGGACGGCGGCTGTTGCTGTCTGGATGGCGGTTCAATTGCTTGCGATGGATTTCTCACCAGCGTAGTAGAGTTGAGGGCATCTGCCATGTTACGCTTCACATTTTCACTGGTGTCATTGCAGTAGGACAACACACTAGCTGGATTGCGGTGGCCACTTAATCTACTGATTGTGACAGGATCGAATCCACAATTGATCAAGTTTGTGATCACAGTTGCGCGGATACAGTGATTCGTGTAACGTATGCTCAGTTTAGCCTCGTTTGAGAGCGTTGCCATCATACCTCTGAGCTTGTTAATACCCAGCTGCTCTCCGGTGTACCAATATCCATCATCCAGGATTTCAACCTTTACGAGAGGATTTATTGGCCTCTGGTACAATGCGGTACTTACAGGATTGACCTTCTGCAGATATTTCTTCAGCGCCATCACAGGGCAAAGAGTGCCACCTGTTGCGTACATCTTCTTACTGGGGTCATTGGTATTTTTGAACCCACCTGGATGATTTTTGCTTGCCTCATTGTAGGTCATCTGCACAAACTCTCTTCCAGTAGAATCAACCTTGAATTCAAACGAATCGGTGCGTAAATTTGATAAACCCTCGCCACCTCTGCGACACAAGTAGAATTGTGTACTAAACCAAACTAACTTTAACAGTTTGTCTGGTGTGTCCATGCCAAATACACCCGATGCCATCAGGCGTCCAATATCGCCTTCACTTATTGGCGTATAAGACCTTGTGAAGTCTTTTCCCTCGCGTTTTAGAGACTTCAGAACGCCAATCAACATATTATTTGCCGCCTTAAACTCTTGACCTCGCATAATATTGATGGGTCGATTGAATGGTGCAGATGTGATACATCTATGTATGGCAGATCGAAGTCCACAGAGAGCGTTCTTAGAATACTCTTTCCCATCCAATTTCCTCACTTCAGCGTAGAACTTGCGAAGCACATCTGCTAGGTCTTGAGCAGCTAGATGTTCAAAGTCTTCACTCATATCGCGTGCTTTCAACCAGCCTGCAAGATTTAATAAAAAAATGAACACCGTATATAAAAGACTAAGAAAGAGACTGAGAACAATTTCTCACCCTAAACCAGTAAATGGATAAATACATGCAATGCAATAAAGTTTATCGCAAATATAGGTAAAAATCAATCGATTATACTTTTCCGAGGCATTGTGGGATCGCAAAGTGTACACATTTGGTACTTTGCGATCCCAAAATGCACCAGAAAAGGATAACAAATTGATTTTTTTACCTATATTTACAATAAATCTTAGGAGAAGAGGGAAAATAATATGTACAAATTGCTTCTAAAGAGACTGATCAATCAGGCCTGCAGAACAAGGTTCGTTTTTTCATCATTGCCTATATTATATTTTTAGGCCCTACAATCATTAAAAAATAACCCTTTAAATGACAGTTTTGAAGTTTTAAAAAAAAAGTGGTCCCGTCACAGCATAGATTACTACTAATAATAAAGCCATGATGTCGTATTTTAAAATGTTTCTTGTTTGTTTTGAAATGTTACGATCAGCTGTTCAATGTTTACGTTACAAAAATGCGCAAGAAAAGTAGTTCCTATTTCTGGTCTGTTTGCGTACGCCAAAAGAGGGGGGCTTTTGAATATTTTAATTTGATAAATACACTTTAAAATGTTTCCTTACTTTTAAGGCGATTGACGCCCCAGCTCGTGGCACTTTTGGTTGTTTTTTCGTCCTTCCCCTCCTCTATCTTCCTCAATTCCGCATCACTCAGCTTCACGAAAGGTGATTTCTTGTCGGGGGCGGGTGTCGGCGGTGGCTCGATCGTCACGCTAGCACTAGCAGCAATGCTAGCATCCACCTTCCCTTCAATTTCCGATAAGAAATTCCAAATCACTTCATCTGGTAATTCATTATCCCACTCTACCGGTTCTGGTTCTTCTACCATGTCTACGTGTTTCAACAACTCGTCCACCTCTCCAATATCAAAATTTGCTTCTTCCATATTTAAATAACCAATGGCTACGACTACGATACGAGACTCAAGTAAATCAGACGAAAAATAGGCTTAGGGTCCCTCGAATATTTTATTTTTCCTTCTTTCTTTTACATGTCTAATTAACGTTAATTCATTAAAGGGACCTCTATCTTTACATTTAATTACATGAATGTAACCTTATTTTTGTATTGAAGAAATAAATACGTATCAGTTTGTAAAATAAGCTTACTCTCGACTTTGTTTACATTTATTGACGAGGCTATGTTTACATTTATTGACACGGCTGGGTTTTTTTAAATGTAGTTCCGGCATCTTTAAAGGTGTGAATTAAGCCCCGCCCACATCCATAGATTAGCGGTCTGGTAATCTATAGCGCGTATCCAACAAAACTAACCACAAAACCAATGAAATTGATGGATATTATGGGTTGACATTTTAAACCACGCCCAATATGTAAGAATATATATTAATCATTATATTTTGTTTCTTTATAGAAAATACACAAATATGTCAATTATTTATCCAGCGTCAGTTATGAAAAGTTTTAACTAAAAATTACAGTTTCAAACCCTTCAAATGTATGGGTCAATCCAGCAAAAACATTGAACCAATCAAAAGCTCTTATTCCAAACTGTCCGATACAGTAAAAAAATCGGATGACCGATTTTTTTTTTTTTAATTTAAAAAAACAGTCCAATACTTTATTAACTCGAGTTCAAAGCTCTGTGTAAATGAATGGACGGAAGATTCTCAAAACATAATAATGGTTACAATTGGTCATTGTATGGAAAAGAAATGGACAAATGTAATCAATTTTACATATGCAGCCACTTTTACATATACATCTTGACCTCGGATGACCTTTGACCTTGGTATGTGACCTTTGACCTCATTAACATATGAAGGTTCCCATGTTGCATCTATGACCGAAGTTTGATTGCAATTGGACATTGTATGGAAAAGAAATGGACAAAACAAAAAGTGTATACCAAATTGTTGAAAAAGTGTATACCAAATTGTTGACACACACACAACACACACAGACTACACACGAAGGATGCTGCCATAAGGTCTCTTCCTACGGACGACCTAAAAAAAGAAGTTGACTTGCCCTTTCAGAGCCAGAGTCTTGGTCGGACGGTCGGATTTTTTTAATTTTATTTTATTTTAAATTTTACAGGGAGATACTACACAAAAACACGTTTTCAAGGTTTTTTTGGTGATTTTTGTGTGTGATTTTGTGTTTTTTTAATGATTTTTAAACAAGCAGATACTACTCATACTATTTCTGTATTGTTGTGTGCTTCTTTCAAATTTTTTAACAATTTTTTTTAAAAAAAATAAAAAATAAAAAAAAAAATAGCGACCCTAGATTTCCGAAAATTCGGGTCGGTCGGAAAGGGCAAGTCAACTTTTTTTTGGGGGGGGGGGCCTAGTTACCTGGCAACCCTATGGGCAAAGTCTGTTGCTTTGCGCACATCTTCCGGGTCGTCTGCTTTGACTGCAAGGAACACATGGAAGTTACCATCGCCAACATGGCCGACTATTGTACCTGGGGAGAGAAATATTGGAACCAAATGAGTCAAAATGGCTAACATTCATTTAATAGTATGGATTAAAAGAAACATGATGTTAAGTTCAAATCACTAAGGTCACCTTCTGCAATACCCCCCCCCCCCCCCAAAAAAAAAAGAAGTGGGGGGGGGGGGACTTTTGATTTTCAGCTCACTTTGAAACCCCTAACAACCCTGAAGGCAATACTTTATGGCATAATTATGCGCAATATTAACACTTTCCATGCCGCAAGCGTCTGCAGACGACATTCCAAAATTTCACAAAATGTTTCAAATATGTCAACATTATTGGAATTCATTATCATTTTTGGAGTCACCATGAGAAATACATTAAAATAAGTACAAACATGCCTAATATTGGTTCAGTAATCCTTGAAATAGACCTTGAAAGGTTTCTAAAAATCTCTTTTGTATGTACAAACCAATAGCCGCATGGAAAGTGTTAATAAACTTGCAAATAAGTCCCTCTTGTTAATTCAATTCTCTGGATTATTGCTATGTTTAAAACTTGGCATAAACAGCAATCTTACCTGTTAATTGAGATTCTATGATATCTTGCTTAGTTGCAATAATTATTTCTGGTAATTTGGAAATAGGAACACACACATCAGTAGATAAACCCTAATGGAATAAAAACACAAGCAAATAGTGGTCAAAGTGCTGCTTCAATTAAGGGGGGACTCAAGGACGTTTTTGTCTTGATTTTTTGAATTTTGTGGATGCTGTATTTATCGAACTATTAATCAAATCCATATAAAAGTATACATTTCTGGAAAGGAAATGGATCAGAGAATCCAAATTTGGCATAATTTTTAACCAAAAATGTTGATTTTTTGAGAAAATCACAAAAACTTTTTTGACCTAAATTGCTTGATTATGATGGTAAGACACTAACTTAGGGACAATTTTTTGTTTGTAACCTAATCTAATAATTTTTGAAATGTTGACTAAAAAGTGCCAAAATAGTGATTTTTTCCCCACTTTTTTGGCACTTTTTAGTCAACATTTCAAAGATTATACTTCAGTCAACATTTCAAAACGCATACTTCAGTTACCGCACCTTCCTACCACTTAGACTAGTGCACTGCAGAGCTGCCAACGTTTGCATCCTGTAACCAGGGATATTCTCTTCACCAATAATCAGCGAGATTTTAAACATTATATGTAAATACTATTTGTGGCGAGTCTGTCTGTCCGTCCAATGACTTCGGGTGCAGATCCCTGCCCATGTTATCGCTATGCACAGGGATCTTCGCCCCACGTAGACAACAAACTGTTGCTACGCGATCGCGTATAAACAAAACAAACCATGGCGCACGCGATTGTCGGCGCACGCACCGTTAGGTGCGTACGCGTTCGTGGCTCAAACTGGGTATTTTCATGGGCTGGTAAACAGTGTAAAAGGAAGTCGTCCGGTGGCTAACAAGGAGAGGAAAAGGACTCCAATTAACTTTTACTCCCGAGCGTGTTTTTGTATGAGTTACACTATATGCATATGATCAGGAGGTAAAAAAGGATCAGATGGCGGGTTAGGGTTAATAAAGGAACTGGGAGCGTAAACCGTAGAAACCGTAGGCCTTCAATCAGGAACACGTTGTTATGTATTAAACATGTTATTGTTAAAGTGATTGCGAATGTGGTATGATGTCAGTGCCTCAACATCGCGGACCCATCTACATATATATGTATATATATGCGCGCAGGCTACAACGGGCCCTCATCATGCCTATCATGGGATGTCTTTTATATAAATGGGAATGTTACAGGGACATGTATAAATATAAAGGGACGATGTGAGCAAACATTTAACTCCAAATAGCTTTAAATCTCGGACATGTTTTTCCCGGTTTTTCCCGAGTTAAACTATGCATGCATGATCAGGATGAAAAGAGTCAAATCTCTCTGAATCTGAATCTGAATCTGAATGGTAATCTCAACGCCTCCTTCAGAAGCCAAACGAGATGATATGGTGTGCGCATATGTTGTTCTTTTAGTCTTGAGATGGTGCTTCGTTGCGTCTGATTCAGCAACGTTTGTCTTGAAAGTTTCGGGATTGTTGATGTTGACTAAGTTCAAACCCAGACCTTGAGCGTACAAGTATGTACAGTGTTGTTAAAGTTTAACACTACATTTATAGCGATTCGGATAGGCCCTAGGCCAATCATGGGATGTCTGTTATATAACTGGGAATGTTACATGGATATCGGTGTGCGAAAACATGTGTGATTTAAATACATATGATGTTTAGGCATGCCTACGGAGGAATAATCAATGTCGACACACAGTTCTCGATACTGGGCACAGACAGATCATGACGATCGACCCCTCCTCTCGCTGACTCTAAAACTAAAAGACCTCAGAACTTAGACCCCAATATAAAACCCTAACCCTAGGCCTAATAACATGTACTGAATACGTGGATGCACATGGGGTAGCCTACCTGGATTTAAGGGCACGTCAGGTTCCTGTATTATGGGGATTTGGAATATTAATGGCACCTGTGATAACTGAATTTTAAGAGTATACACATCCCATAAACCCCCAACCTGAGAACCGCCCAACCCACGAACCGCGAAATCTAGTGTAATATAAAAGAGAGAATCGTTCCCCAATTTAGGGAGGTTGTCAAATGCCCAGATTGGTTTATTTTCAAGGAGTAATCCGGCAGGATCAGGGCGAGTTGGCAGATAACTTATACTTCCCAGAAACCAATATATGAACAAAATGATCAAAACCAAGAGTAATTAATGGGGAAAAGTATGAACATGCATACATTTTACCACTGGACCTAATAGTCCTATACACTAATTGTTTATTTCTTAGGGGGCGAGGGGGTAGGGGCGGCAGTCATGTATAAAAGTTGTAATGATCCGTGTGAATCCACTCTAGAAAACTACCCTTAACATGGATTCTCAAAGAAGGAAAAAGTGACGAATCCTACTCATAGCAAAGGTTATATAGGTCCTTAAAGAGAGTTTAGACTGAACTGAACATATGAAGTAATTGTGTGATTCAGTTTTGTTAGTAAATTTGTGTTAAAAGACCTAACCATTTTGGGCTATTTTTACAATGATGACATGTGACTATTGGCCCAAGGAACCATTAGCGCGGATTCAGGTTGAAAAAGACACCCTTATTATCTGATATGTTGATACCCTTTGCACAGACTCGCGTTGTGGTCTGACAAAAAAAAGCACCCTTATTCTGCGTTTTTGTTTATGCGGATGATTACAACATTATACCTGACTAGCCTCCCCCAGGGTTGTTTCTGTTCCCCAACCCTCACAGCATTCCAGGTTGGGTAATACCACTGCTCTAACCTACCCTTGATCCTGGTCTGAGGGCAAGTGTGGCATACCATGCAGCGTGTCTGGCTTTCCACATCCTATTCCTATCCTCTGTCTTTTCAGCCCACTGGAAATCAGAACCATTATTCATTGCGGCTATTTCACCTGCAAAACATACATTTCATCATAAGAAATTAGGGTATATAGAAATAATGTGCAAGTATTTGGGTACCTAGAATAGCTTTGCATTTCTAGTGTATAACATATATGTGCGACTCTTAGAATGATTTCAACTTCTTGTTGGCTGAACTTTGAGATTCCGCTGGTAAAAGAAAATAAAAAAATAAAAAAATCTGGCCGCCCGCCCCTCCGCTCTGAAAGTTGTGGAGGACAACATAACACATTTTTGTGTTGGCCTTATTCTAATGCATTTCTCATGGTGACTCCATGGTGAACTTCACTAATTTTGACATTTTTGAAACTTGTGACATTTTTTAATGTTGTCTGCAAACGCCTGCCGCGTGAAAAGTGTTAAGGCAGTTACATACTGTCTCAAGAAGCATTGTATATAATATGTATGATAGCACAATCCTTAACACTTTCCAAGCGGCTATTGGTTTTGCCATATACAAAACATAATTTGTCTGAAACCTTTCCCAACTTTCAAGGTCTATCTCAAGGATTACTGAACCAATACCAGGCATGTTTGCACTTATTTCAATGCATTTCTCATAGTGATTCCAAATATGGTTATGTAATTCAATAATTTTTGAATTTTTGAAACATTTTGTGAAATTTTGGAATGTTGTCTGCAGACGTAGAAAGTGTTAATTATGGAGAACTAGCTCTAACACATACCTACAACAAGATCCACATGCCATTTACCACATGCTGGTCTATCTTACCAATAAAAGATCTGAACTAGAGTTGGTATTAACTTGTGATTGATTTTGCTACAATTGCTACAGGCTGATCTTCTCTACAACAAAGGATTGTAGGATACCTACCTACAAGTTCCACTTGTGATTTAACCCCTGTATCTGATCCGTGGAATTCAAGAAATAAAGTAGGCGTCACCTTGTGGTTGAGTTTGCTATACTTGTTACAGGCGTCCATCATCACATCATCAAGAAATTCTGGAATTTGACGGCAGATAAAACGATTTGTGATCAATACTTATCATAAATAATGTTAGAAGTAAGTACTGGTACCCTACATAATACAATCAACCCAATATGTATCCCATATTACATCAGGAATGGACAGGTCAGATAACAATACTTATATAATATTGAATGGCTTTGAGGGTGATACTATTAGTTATTAGGCGAGGTTGGGTCGGATACGGATTATATCAAGTCGAGGATACAGACTCCGAAACTAGATATAATCCGTATCCGACCCAACCTCACTTAATAACGATTTTATCCCACTAAAACAAAACAAGAACAAATGATTCTGTAAAGTAGTAGTCGCCTAAAACCCAAGCAAGTTCAGATGCAATCATGACGATCGTCACGCGCCGGCGTAGCAACCCTACTACAACGCATGAACAGTTCCTTACTGACCGGATACAGGATTCGGATACGGAATATATCTACAATCTTGTTCAAAACCTGTTGGGACACTATACACTTGCGCATGAAATATCTTCCAAAATGAGTAAAAAGCTGTCAGTTGAAAGTATGATAGTCAAAACTAGTTTATGTAAAGCTGCCATCCCCCACCCCCACCCCCAATCAATGTTGGGGCTGATATATATATAACACAGCCCGTTGCTGGACGATGCTTTTATATGGACCAACATTGAATTTAGGGGGAGGGACCACCGTTCCACAAGACATGCAGGAAGTGTCCCAACAGTTTTGCACATGATTGTATTAAGGGAGTGAGAAAGTGAGCTATAAATAATACAAAAATCGCTATATCTCGAAAACGGTAGCTTTGATTTCAACAATTCTTTTTAAGAAATGAAGAATATTGCTTCTGTAACATTCCGAGTTGAATTTCATAGTCTAATTACGTATACATATTTAATAAAATACATAAATAACCTTTATTTTGATGAAGTGTCATAATTTCAAAGTATCTAATTTACAGCGGTGGGTGTTTTAAACGATTGCATCACCTGTTTTCCGTTTTTAGACACAACTTTTGATTCAATAAAGGGTTTCTTGATCAGATTTGGAGGATATATAGGTCATGTTATCGGTCATGTGACCAACTACTTAAAAATGTTATGCTCCAACTTACTTATAGGGATAGTTCACTTTTAATTACGGGGGTATATTTTGCACACTAGATGCCCATGAAGTAATGGATATTGCCAGTTATTTAGATTCAAATGGTTTCTTGATAACATATAATACCATCCAAACATGCTAGAAAATACTCAAGTCGCTTACGCGACTCCTGCGTCACGGAAAATTAATTACATAACAAGGAAGGGTGGGCGCTCTAATCGATTACGCAACTCGTATGCATCTCAATTGGGGAACATTGTGGTTGCTTTGGCGAGTACCAACAAGTTAAATCAATCGGCGCACACACTATCGTATTAAGTATTTAACTATTTGAATTAAATTCTTTTACTTAATGAATACAAAAAATGTAAAAACAAAATACATAATTTGTATTAAACGCACTTATATAGAGTTCTCTGGCATTTTTAAAAGTGTACGGGGATATGGATTTAAGTTTTAAAGTATTCAAAACATAGGCCGATGTCAGACTCGAACCTATATACAACATTTTGTTTACTACATGTACAATGTTGTGTGTAAGACAACAGCGCGCTAGACCGGTAGGCCATTGAGGGAACACACCACTTAACAACGTTTTAAAGAATATCAGGACTATTATGGACACAATCGATATCGGTTAGCCGTTGTTGTTAATGCAATGTATTATAGTTCATTTTGACAACGTATTTTGATGGGCGATAACAGTAATCCATAGATAATTTTCAATCAGAAGTCAAAACAATTATGGGAAAGTCGATTTCCAACAGTATGCCATTACTTTAATATAAAGGTCTTTGACATATTTTCCTTTTTATAACTCATGGCTTACTGTCGATCCAATCGATTCTACATGTAGCATGTTGGCATAGTGTGAATAGCCTATATCGATTGTGTCCATAATTATAGTCCTGATATTCTTTAAAACGTTGCAAAGTGGTGTGTTCCCTCCATGGCCGACCGGTCTAGCGCGCTGTTGTCTTACACACAATATTGTACATGTAGTTAAACCAAATGTTGTATATAGGTTCGAGTCTGACATCGGTCTATGTTTTGAATATTTACATGACGCAAGAATATAAACAATATTGGTGCTTATTGCTAACATGTCACTCAAAGTGATCTACGTGTTTCTTTTAAAATAAAATCATGTCATGATAAAATGACATTATTTGTTTTACCTATATCTTATAAAGAAGTCTTGATTAAAAGTACCATTTAGGTGCATAATTCAGACAATGCCCCTTTAAATTGAAGATATTACTAACCCATTCTTTTTTTTAAACAAACGATACTAATCGTACATTATCGCTCTCTAATATTGCCAAATATGAGATTAATTGGAACATTTTTAATGCAGTTACAAGGACTTATATGAATTTAGTACATTATTTTTTTCAATGCTTTAATACAATCTTGTTCAAAACCTGTTGGGACACTATACACTTGCGCATGAAATATCTTCCAAAATGAGTTAAAAGCTGTCAGTTGAAAGTATGATAGTCAAAACTAGTTTATGTAAAGCTGCCATCCCCCACCCCCACCCCCAATCAATGTTGGGGCTGATATATATATAACACAGCCCGTTGCTGGACGATGCTTTTATATGGACCAACATTGAATTTAGGGGGAGGTACCACCGTTCCACAAGACATGCAGGAAGTGTCCCAACAGTTTTGCACATGATTGTAGTCACTTAATTCAGGCGCTTATCCAATAGGAACACGAGAATCATCTCGATGGTAGGATAAAAGAATATATTCTTGTATCACCCGAAAATAAGACATTCAATATTATTATTATTTATATAAGAGACTGTTTTGATAAAAACTAAACAACTTAGCCCAAACCGACCTTCTCTGCGCATATATACTCACGTGCACATCTTCTGCGCCGCACACAAAATATTGGACAGCAAGATTTTTTGAATATTGGACGCACATCGGGGAACTTGGTGCACAATATTCAATACACTTTTATTGTATTGTTTGGATGGCCCATATAAATAATACTTATACAGGGTGACCCAAAAAATGTTAACACTCCGGGCACATAAGATATCTTAAAAGCACAGGAACACACGGGTCTAATCGTGATGTATTATGAAAGCTGAGTAAATAAGCTTTCATTTGCATTTTATTGCGTTCCAATTGGTTATTTAGAACGGGAGATATGCTTCAGCAAACATGAGGAAGCAAAATCGGCTTGGTCCAATCCTCTCAGTATGAAAGTAAAGCTTTTAAAATGCACGAAGCAAGAAGCAACATGATTAAGTCACACACACGCATCAGTTAATCTCTTCTTTGTTCTTTTCAACGCATATTTTCGATTCTTTTCAAGCTTAAAAGACATAAATAAATATATTCCACATAAATTATATACGTATTTTGTCATGAGTTCAAGTTATATACCACTGGCGTAACAACAGGGGGGGATGGGGGGGATATATCCCCCCCAGATTTTTACCTGGGGGGGATGCCTAATGTAATCATCCCCCCCAGATTTTTCATAACCAATAATTTTAAAAGTGACGTATTTAAACAAATAGGTGGGCGTAAAGATTCACACACTGCACCAGCGGGGGGGGGGGGGGGGGGGCAGGGGGGGCGGGAGCCCCCCCACTTGGAACCCTTGCCCCCCCGCTTGCCCCCCCAAATGAAATCAAGTACGGCTGTAAATAAATTTACAAACAAAGTACACACCAAATCCCCCCAATAATGACATCGTGTCGGTTGAGATTGGCACTGTCGGTTCATTTGACGAAAGGAATCATGGAATTATGATGGTCAAAAGTACACATATGAAAAAAATTCGCGCGCTACGCGCGCATATGTCTTCCCAAAATTAAATATTCTTTGGTACAAGCTTGTTTAGAGCCAAAATGTAGCTCAATCGTCCAAAAAATAGCTGTAAAGTCGAAAATTTTCGCGCGCTGCGCGCGCATCTTGGACTCAACAATATTTATGAGCCCCCCATTTCAAGTCTCTGCCCCTTCTTACCCCCCCAAATGAAATCTGGTTGCAAGGGAAAAGAAAGTCACAATAGGCTAGTGTATATAAGAGAATACATAGTTGGTCCAAAGTCCTAAATCCGATGGCATAAAATCACAATTGACAAGTGCATTATTCCTGAATTTTTGGGCTACAAAATGAGCCCAATCTGTAAAAAGTGTATTATTTGGGTTACAAAAGGCGGGCAATAGTTTTACGAGCGTAGCGAGTAAAAAAATATTTTGAGGTTAAAAAAGTCTCACTCTGAACATTACTCTGAACTTGACAGCCCTGCCGTATTTGAGTCTGATAATTTTCATCCCCCCACTCAAAAAAAGTAGTTACGCCCCTGTTATATACTCTTTTTCCATGTGCAATGGGTAGCTGTCAGTAAAGCAGTCTTTAAAATTGAAATTGAAACATTTACCAAAGAAGAATAAAGATATTTTTCAATGGTAACATCACCTGTTATGACTTGCTTGTATCGTTGGATAAATGAATGAAAAGATTCAATTATATTCAATAACCGATACATTCTAACTTATGATTTAATGTTGCAATGGTATACTGCTACTTTTGAATTACTGCACAATAATGTTTTTGGCATTCTTACAAGTTCGTAATCATAGTTGTAATTAATGCAAATTGGACCAAGCCGATTTTGCTTCCACATGTTTGCTGAAGCATATCTCCCGTTCTAAATGACCAATTGGAACGCAATAAAATGCAAATGAAAGCTTATTTACTCAGCTTTCATAATACATCAAGATTAGACCTGTGTGTTCCTGTCCTTTAAAGATATCTTATGTGCCCAGAGTGCTAACATTTTTTGGGTCACCCTGTATAATATTGAATGGCTTTGAGGGTGAAACAAGAATATATTGCATGAGCTATATATTGCACGAGTCGGAGATGAGTGCAATATATTCTTGTATCACCCGAAAATAAGACATTCAATATTTTATTATCATTTATATAACAGACTGTTTTGATACACACACACAAAAATGCATGCCACTGGTGTTCCTTTTGATGTGAAATATAATTAATGCAATGGTATGATTTCATTCATTTATACATGGTAAATGTAATAATGAATGCCTATCTATTCTAGCCATAGGCACACCACATTGCATGACCTGTGTCAATGCGTCTGTTGCTGATTGCGTATGATTTCATTAATTTACACATGGAAAATGTAATGACTGCCTACCTATTCTAGCCATAGGCACACCACATTGCATGACCTGTGTCACTGTATCAACTGCTGATTGTACTGTATCAAAGGCACACACAGCTGACATCATCTATAGAATGAAAATTCAAGAATTACACCTTGTGACATAAGGGGTCTTCCAAAATTATCGCCATTTCACTTACGTACAGAGCGTACGTAACTTTTTACCACCCTCACCCCCTCGAGTTACGTACGCAATAAATGGCGAAATTGTATTTTATTTTGTACTTTAAAAAAAAAATCCCGCCTCTCAAGATCGCCAAAGTTACGTACGGTTGGGGTATATTTCGACCCCCTCCCCCCTCTTACGTACGCTTTGTACGTAACTGAAAATGGCGAAAATTATGGACGACCCCTAACTCATTCCACTTTTTTTGGGAAAAAACTCTAGTCTTTTCGAAGATTTACTTCTTAAAACCATGAGACCAGGAAAAACTTCCTTTTCAGGGGAAATGAGAGTAGCTCAACAAAAAAAGTCATAAACTTTGTTTTATGTCCTATGGATTGACTTCAAATTATTTTTTGACCAAACAGGCTATATAGATATTTGGATGAATCTTTGGAAGCAACAAAGATAAGCCTTTAATTAAAATCTGTGATGTTTCCAAATTCGCATATTCAATACACTACAGGGGAGACAAGACTGAAGGTTCCAACGCATATCCCGTATTTTTCCCGTATTGATCACGGCACATTTCCCCTGCGCAGGCTAAATTAAATTCAAATGGTCTTGCATGGGTAGTGTAGCATGGTTGCAACGTGTGATCTATATTCCAGGCGGTCATCAAGGCCATGCAATGCCATACACATCTCTCCCTGTAGTTAGTTGAAAATGCGAATTTAGAAATGTCACAGATTTTCTTTAAATGGTGCTAATCATGGCTTATCGTTGTTGTTTAGTGGCAAATGTGGTACCAAATTGTGCCAAAAAGATTCATCCATAAGGACATATAAACAAAGTGTATGACTTTTTTTTGTTGAGCTCTTTATATTCAGTATAGGAAGTGAAAACATTAGTTTGAGCTTTTAATTCAATCCTGTATTTCACTTCTCAATATTGTCAAATTTGGCAGAAAATTGGAGTAATTTGAAAGGTGGGTAAATATCTTAACTTTGGAGAGCACGTGCCACAGACACTTTCATTTAGGGGGCATGCAAAATACCACACTTTGCTACACATTTTTCATGCCATTTACACCAAAAGTACAGGGTGAGTCAAAAAAACTGCAATAGTGGAAAGAAGCCAAAATGAATTTTAAAACTTTTTAAACGTTGCAAGAATATCATATTTAATTCTAACTTTGTGTGAATAAATGAAGTCGATCGCATTTTCCGTTTGGCTTTGGTGACCCTCTTTGCTGCACAACAAAGTTACATGTTTGTCGACGAGCACAGTGATTTCCAATTAAAATTGCACACATTGCATTTTTATATTTGAATATCCCGCCAAAAAAAATTTGGAAAATGTAATTTTTGTATTAAAATTTAGTACATTATAAGCACTTCATAGCATGGGTAGGGTAAATTGATTTTGTTTACTCACATAAAAACAAGAAAGGATTCATCAAATTCCAATAACATCACAAATGTACTCAAGTTTCCAAATTTGAATGAGAGATGCAAATTTTGGGTATCTCGTGGACAAACGTGTGAAATGGGTTCACGGGTAAAAAGGTTCACCAAAGGCAAACGGAAAATGATATTGACTTCACTTTTCACCCAAATTTAGTAACAAATATTCTTATAACATTTAAAAAAATTCAAACTTTTTTTGAATCACCCTGTATAGGAGGTCCCAGGTTTCACTTTGTCGGGAAATCACCAAAGGTTGTATTCAAAGTACTATCACAACCCCAAAGAAAAATGTTCATAACATCAATGTAACCCACAACACACAGCCATTCCAAGCTAACTCAATCAACTCACCACTTCTGGGATTCCATGAAGCCTGACTGTTGCCTTGGTGATAATTCCCAGAGTTCCCTCTGATCCTACAAACAGATTTGTAAGGTTGTAACCAGCCGATGTCTTCCTTTAGTGCGTACAAAGGTAACAGTTGTAAAAACAATCATGATTTTAACCCAGGTTTTTAAAGTTCTGCATTTACAGGAGCACAGATAGTGGAAATTATCCCCTTCACTAGCCCCTAGAATCTGTTTAAGATTTGTTGCCATGCGTTTGCTATGCCCTGTCTATTCCATACACTGATATTGGTCTTGCTTACCCTGTTTCTATTTTATTTAATATCTGCAATTTATTCTCTTGCAACTCAAAGAAGATTTCTTGTGCAGTCCACCATGCTTAGCATCACTGCAATGCCCACCGGGTTTTTCTCAGAAGGCCATAGTCTCAAACAAGTGCTAAAGTAATTTAAAGGCTTAACCTTCACCTACTTATACATGGTAGGGATATAGGCACAATGTAACCCCATATCCAACTTCTATCGAAAACTTTGAATAGGTAAAATCCAACAAAAATAGAGGATCTTTAAATAAAACACCTAAGGACTGGATTGTTTGACCGTAGAACAGGATTTTGTTTCCATTGCCTAACTAAAATCTGTCATCTGATGTAACCTTCCAGCTTGAACACAATAAGACTATTCTCATTTTCTTCAGAATTATTTTCATAGCACTTACTTTGTTCTCCTGCCTTGCCCTGCTGTATTAATAATCTGCCCATCAGCAAGGACTACCTCCAGATTCATAACATTTTCTCGCATGGTCCCATAGCGAACAGCATTTGTGCCTGATGCGCTTGTGGCACACATGCCGCATACAGAGGGACTGGATCCTGGGTCTGTGTTGGGTAGAAAGGGTGCGAAAAAAACCAGTCCTTGATTTATCACTTCTTCTGTATACATCCTAAATCAGGTTTATTGATTCCCAATGCAGTAGTTAAATCAAGACAAAGAGACAATTTGGCGTCATATTTGGCGAACATATGCTAGAAGCAGAAAGGGCCGGCCAAGCAAAGTTCACCAGATCAAAATGCAAAGAATCTGTAACAGAATATAACAAATCAGTCATAACTGATCATGTGGCTATATTAGGGTAAATCATGTTATCGACTGGGAGAATGCCTCAGTTTTGTGAAGTCAAGAGAACAGAAAGGCACGTTGGATACAGGAAATCATTCCACTCCCTATAAATTCACTCACCAATTGGGAACCATAATCCTTGATCTCTGAGGTAATCATTGAGTGCATGCCTTGTTATTCCTGGTTGCACTGTAATGTCAAAATCTTCAGGATGAAAGGCAGTGACGTCATCCATATGAGTCAGATCAATGCATACTGCTCCCTGCAGAGAAAAGTTGACAAAAAACCAGGCACAGCCTTTTCAAACTGAGCTGACGATCCCACTAGGCACAACCTGTGCTTTTGTACAAGAATTCCCATTGGCCAAATACATGATATAATCATCTTATCTTGACAACCAATTACATTTTTGCTTATAAATATTGTATGCTAATCTTTTTGAAAATTGAAATTATTCTAACAATATCTCTGATTGGCACAATATTTGACACATCCTAGATTTTAACCAATCGGCAGGTAGTTCTCATGGGGTTAATCATGCATTTTGTAAAGGCAATGACACAGAATTGTTACAATCATCACCAAAAAGGACCACATCATTGTTCAAAATACAATGACCAATAGGCGACGAAAAAACACACCTGTTCTTCTGGCAAACAAACCTCCCCAGAACCGGCTATTTGGTTAATTTTCAGACAATTTTGGAAATATATTAATTTCAAAATGTTCTAAAAAAAAGGAAAAAATTGGAAAAAAATGGGTAAGTCGGGCCCGTAGAACAGGATTTTTGGGTGTGGCCTAATCGAACAAATTTGCACATGTGTTGTAAATGGCTACAGGTGTTATTACTCTATTGGTTTGACTCATGGTTATACATCTCTATAGTTGAATCAGTTCCAAAATGGCAAGAAATATGCATTTTTTATCTCTCCATGCGCAAAAGTAATCCAAGCAATTATGGCCTGACGCACACGGTTTTGGCCGCACGCATGTGTCACACATATGATACACAGTGCGCTTCATGCCTTCATGCATGCCTGTGTCCCTCTGTAATTATTCCCTGCTGTAAAGGAAGCTTCACCAATTTGGAACTGATCAAACAATAGCCACCTCCCCTACTTTTAAACCATTGTGACTATAATATTGTTACTCTTACCTTGTGACCAGAACATCCACCTTCAAATCCAGTACCAGTACCGAATGGAATCATGGGTATGCGATGCTGATCACATATCTTGACGATGTCACTGACTTGTTCTGTGCTACCAGGCCACACTACTGCATCAGGCAGTACACATCTGTAAAGTATTTAAAATAAGCACAGAAATAAATTACTATGTGATCCCATGCCACACTACTGCATCATGGAGGATACACATGTAGATAATTTGAAATAAGCACATACGTAAATTACTATGTGATCCCATGCCACACTACTGCATCAGGCAGTACACATCTGTAGAGAATTTAAAATAAGCACACAAATAAATTACTATGTGATCCCATGCGCCACACTACTGCATCAGGCAGTACACATCTGTAGAGAATTTAAAATAAGCACAGAAGTAAATTACAGAACAGCTTATTGGTTGCAATATACCACTGACTAGGCTGTCGCGGTTGTTGATTTAAACACCGAAACCGACACCGAAAAAACACACCGATATAACCGAGTACACCGAAATTACCCCCCCCCCCAAAAAAAAAAAAAAAAATTAAAAAAATTAATTATTTTTTATTATTTATGCCGACGTGGAAAGACCGCGATAGGCCTACCGTATTATCCCTATTAAGCGCCCAGGACCTTATAAGCGCCCACCCCCTTTTTCTCAGGTGACTTAAAAAAAATACTAATTAACCGCCCACCTAAAAATAAGCTTACTTAAAAGTTACTCACATCACACTAAGTCTCGGACTACAAATTGCTTGAAAATAAAGAGGAAATTATGGTTATTTTAACTTCAGACATACTTGACATATTGTTTTGTGTTCCAAAAGTTAAACCATGTGTTATGCCTTTAAACAGCAATAGAAACCATCCGAAATACGCACGTTTCGTGTTTGTTGTCATTCGTGAAGGCCACCATCTTGAATTGCAAAACATCGAATTTTGCAGTCTTGGGACGTAAAGGTTGTTGAATTTTGCAACCTTGATGTTCAACAACTTTGTAAATCAGTATACAAATGAGCGCCCACCCAAAATGACTTGGTTAACCGCCCTGGGCGCTTAATAGGGATAATACGGTACTTAAAATCGGTGAAATAACGGTTGAAATAGTTGCCGAAAAATGCGCCTTTTCGGTTAAAAGAGCTCAATCCAATCAATTTCATAGAAAATGCCATCTTAAATTTCGGTTGTTTACGTTTGTTTATTCCCTGGGCTGCCAGTCAGTCATGATGCTATTGGGCCGTGTTGCTTGCCCAGTCATGGCGGACATCTTGCCACGGTCGGCGATCGTTGAAGTGGGTCACAAAGCGCGCCGCTAAAGTGATTGTTTAGGTGTCAATTAGGATAGACCGCAGTACTTAGAGACGATCAAAGGTGGATTGAAAACCGCTACAGTGAATAATTATCCATCGAAAATTTCGGTTGTTACGGTGGCGCCGAAATGCATCAACCGCACGTTCGGTGCAAACAATAGACCGAGTGTTTGACGGTCGATCAATTTTATGCACCAGCCTACCACTGACCCCCACGCCATGCTCCTGCACTAGGGATATACACTGTAGAGGTGAGACCACAAGTCTTCAATAGTCTATGGAAATTATAACAGACTTATTTTTTGATCCCATACAGCAGTGAGTGTGAAAATAAGCTGATTAGGCTGTGATTTTATTTCTTTCTTTGGGATCATTCAGCCAGATAACAGAGTTATCCGGATAAAAGGGGGTCGGATAACTGGGTTGAACTTCTTACGCTAGGGCATTACAATCATGCGTGGCAATAGAGTGTGACCAGATCATTGGGATACACTCTAATATCACTTCACAGTGCACAGTTAGATGAATGAACTGCGATTGGGGCATGGAACTCTCTTCCAGGCGATTTTAAATCGAGCAATACTTATGCCTACTTCAAAAAAGAAGTAAAATCTCATCTTGCAATGAAAGCAAGATTGAGAGAGGGAGGGGGTACCATGCCTTGACTTGTTAGTTATTTCTCTCTTGTTTGTGCTGTTATCTTGAAGGAACCCAATGGAAATAAGCTCTTGTGGCTTTTTGGGCTATCCTTGGTCTTATCAACATGCTTTCTGTCTGAGTTTTTTTTTTTTTTACTATTGTCTTTTATATTTATTATATTTGATTATTGTATGTTCCATCTATTTATGTGTTTAAATGTGCAATATTGATTTGGCTAAATAAATATAAAATGAAATGAAATGAAATGTATACCGGCATTTAGGTTACAACCAACTTACGGATGATAGGACTCATCTCTACCATGCTGCTCCCTGATGACTGTTGCCGTGGAAACATTCTTGTCGCCAACGACAGCATGGAATGCATCAAGGACAGGTTGTGATACAGGTGTTTGCTGTAACAAATGAAATAAATTGTTCAATGTGTGTGTGTATATGCTCAAATTCTTTCAATGGTCCCAGTGCTGTGGTCAAGGGTATACTATAGCTATTACACAACGTTTGGTCGGTTAATCGGTAAAGGCTTAAGATGTTTTTGTCACTAATTTTATAATTTTGACACCCCCTGCCCCCCCCCCCCCCCCCCCCCCGACTTCCAAATCCCACCATTTGCTGAATTTCACAAAGTCTTGTTGGATCACTGTTAGTGTTATTTCTTGCTCAACCTACATGTATATGAAAACCCTAGCTACACACCACTGTAGGTGAACATAGTCTGACACTGAAGTTTAATCAGTTCCAAATTGGCAAGTGCGATTATGGCCACACGCACACAGGGTTTGGCCACTCGCGAGAGTCACGCATATGATTAACAGTGCGCTTGTTGCCTTCATGCGCGCCCCCATCCTCCTGTTTTCATTCGCTGCTGTAAGAAGGCTTCACCAATTTGGAACTGATCAAACTATAGGTGTCCTAACTGCCTGGTCCTACTCCCGGGGGGGGGGGGGCACTCAACTTTTTTTGGGGTAGGGGTGTGCCGCACAGGGTCTCAAAAAGGGGGGCTACAAAACTGAACTGAGTGGATTTTTTGATGAAATATAGGGTCTTAGGAACTGATTTTTTCACAAAAAAATAGGTCTTGAGAACTGGTCAATAGTTCAATTTTGATTAGCAAGATCGCAAATTTTCATGTTTTTTGGTTTTAGAACGCAACATTTTCGAAGAATTGGGGCTTTGGAACGCAAAATTTCGCGATTTTTGAATTTTCAATCAAATTGGGGTCTTAAGAACTGATGCAGGCTCAAAAGGGGGGTCATAAGAGCTAGCAGCAGAGGGTGAAAAGGGGGGTCTTCAGCGCGGCACATACCTATACCCTTTTCCAATGTCAGTGCCCCCCCCCCCCCCCCCGGGTCCTACTCTGGTTGCAAGACGAGGCAGACCAAGACTAACACATACCTGATCATTGTCAGAGCTGGTAGAAAGACACCTTTGTACCGATGTGCAATGTTTGGTACTGGCTGCCATGCACTGCCTGGTCCTACCCTGCCTGGCTAGGCATACTAACAGTTGGGATGTAGCCTTCCTCATTGTACACAGTCAACAAACTGCCACGTCAGAATAGCTAATCGAGACAAAGAAAAATGGATTTCTTTAGAATAATTAAAAATCCTCCAATTTAAACAAAAAGCTTCTAGCTGGAGCTTTTCTACTGTATCTGTTACATATAGAATGTTGGTAGTATCAAGGTTTCCAAGAAGAGGACATTTAATAAACATATAGACTTAAGTAGAACAAATTATTGAAAAAACCACCTATCGTCAAGACGTCTGCTTTCTCTGCTTTCTCTAGCAATTCATGATGTGGATGGGACTCGACCCGAGTCCATCACTTCCAACCAGAAAGTTATTGTCTCAGTGGCGTGTCCAGGATTTGTCTGGGGTGGGGGCAGGACCCCATAATCCTGTTCCTTGAAAATATGCGGGAGTAGCGCTCAAATTGTTAGTACTATTTACATGAATTTGGCCATGATTAAGGTACATTTGGTTTTAATCGGTAAAGTGGGGGGGGGGGGGGGGCTCAAGGAAGTCACTTTTTGAATTTTGTGAGTCCTGTAATTATTGAACTATGACTCAAATGTATACAGTTTTGGAAAGTTAATGGATCAGAGAATCCAAATTTGGCATCAATTTTGACCAAAAAAGTTGATTTTTTTTTTTGAAAAAAAAATCACAAAATAATCACTTTTTTTTACCAAATCTATAAACAAAGCTAACAAAAATAATTTTGAGTAAATCTTCATTTTTTTACCTATAAATCGAATATTTTTTGAAATTTTGACTGTAAGTTTCCATTGTTTTCACTATTTTGGCACTTTTTGGTAATTCTATGTCAAATTGATATTGTAGAGATTTCAGAATAACAACTTCACCTCTTCATAGGGGGACCGCAATTTCATGCTCATTGTTTGTCTAAGCAAAATCCCTCCCACACAAAATCTTTCACCACACAAAATCTTTCACAAATCATTTCAATGACTTTATTCCTACCTCACTATGGCAACTGGGGCTTGGCCACTGTGTGTCTGCGAGGCCAGTGTCAGCATGACAGTTCTAGATGCTTCTTACATTTTTTCCTACTTCCTTTGGTTTATTTTCATTTTCATTTCCCCTTTTTACTTTTTCTCCTTTCCCTTTTTCACCTCTTTTTCTCCTTTTCCTTTTTCCCCTTCCCCTTTTCCTTTTCTTTGCCTTTCCGATTTTGTCGCTCAATTTGTTGTCGGGGGGGGGGGCACTCTGCCCTCTGACCCCCCCCCCCCCCCCCCCCTCTGGCTACGTCACAGATGCAACTGTATTGAACGTGTATGGGTGTCTTCTTTATCTCAATAACTTTGTTTAAATTGCAACAATTGGTGGCAGCCGTGGGATTATTTCATATAAATCTCGATTTTTTTTTTTTTTGTAGGCTAGCATTGATCACATATGACCAGAATTTGCAGAATTGTTACCGTGTGTAACTGTAAGCCTAGGTCTATCGTGAAAATGAAACATCCATATGTACCCATTTTAAATCCAGAGTCGTAAAGATTTAGGAACTGGGTTGTATTCACTGATGCCTAAATAATCACACACAAGCAACTAGACATCAGTATGTACTTGGTAGTTGGTAGTGTAATCCATATACAGCTGTGAAGCTAAACTTGGATGTGATGACGTCAGACAGCAAGATATTGTGCAAGTAAAAAGGTGGAAAATGGAGAAAGAAGAAAGCGATCTCCAGAACAAAGAGTGAAAGTGATGACTGATGAAAAATAGACGAAATAAACTCAGGGTGCAATATACAGGGGTTTGTCAGCTTACATGAGTCTGGATTCAGCTGGTGGAGGCAGTAGCATGCCCCCCCCCCCCCCCCCCTCCCCCCCCCCCCCCCCCCCACTATTGAAATATTTTGGGAAATTACTGTAAGTCAGGGAAACTACTGTCAGTCGGGGGGGCTTGGCCGTCGCTACATGGTTTGTGAGTGGGGGATGTGTAATCCAAATACATCAAATACTCTGCAAATTTGTACATGTTTAGTCGACAAATGTATGCAGCAGTCGGCAAAATAAAGGAAAATTTATGTTAGAGAAAACTGATGGAAACTCTCAGGATCGGCCATTGTTGTTGAGTGTGCCGTTTTGACTGTGCGATTTAGTGACTGCGATTTTTATTTTGTGACTGTGCAATTTTTTTTTGATTCCTCCCCCCCCCCCCCCCCCCCACTTACGTGTTATTCCCCCTCCCTTACGTGAAATCCCCCATGGCAATTCAGCAAATTTTGAAGACCACTTTTTGGCAATATAAAAAAATAGGGACAAATACTTTTTGGTCATAACTTTGTCAATATGTTATTATTGCAATTTCAAAGAGATACTTTAAACTTAAACATGTTATGATCCTACCTATGTAGGCCTAAATTTTAAACTAAGGGACCTGTTCATTATTTATGGTGGAGGGGGGTTGGGACAATTTCAAGACTAGTATGTTAAAATTACCTAACCCCCCCTACAGCTGAAACTGAAAATTACATGACCCCCCCCCTGCTAACCAGTAGCTTTTTACACCCCCCCCCCCCCCCTCCTTGAAAAAAAATCAACTTGTCACATACTTAAGGATACGTTGGCAAATTCTGTTTGTGAACGGCCAACAATGTTATGATGCCCTTCTTTTATTGTGTGAAATTAGTAATGGCGAGCGTAGCGAGCGGGAATTTCTTTCTTCATATTTATACATTTTGGCTGGTTTTGTGAGTCTTTATAACCCAAACAAGTTAGAACATTCTGAGCAGAAACGTATAATCCAGTGAAACGTTCTAACTCTTGTGCGCATTGGTGCAAAGCTGAGACGAGGTGAAAAGCATGCAATAAATCACATTATTTAAAATCATTTATGGTGATTTTGTAACATTATACACCCTGTGGCTCTAATTTCTCGACCGTTGATGATTATATAGATGTTTTTCCACCATATTGTCCGAGGCACAGAAAAGATTTGCTGTCCAGAAGTCGTCTCACAGTAAAAGTTTTTGAAGTCGATATGTTTTAAGAAAATATGCGCGAAGCGCAGAAAAAATTGGCATTAACACACCAAAATAGCCTCTAAAATTACCAGACATCTTTATAGTTTAAAAAAGTTACACAACCCCCCGGGGGGGGGGGGGGGGGGCACTGACATTTGAAAAGGGTATAGGTATGTGCCGGCGCTGAAGACCCCCTTTTCACCCTCTGCTGCTAGTTCTTATGACCCCCCTTTTGAGCCTGCATCAGTTCTTAAGACCCCAATTTTATTGAAATTTTTGCGTTCCAAAGCCCCAATTTTGTGTTCCAAAGCAGGCCTAATTCTTTGAAAATTTTGCATTCTTAAACCAAAATAAATCGAAAATTGAAACTATAGGCCAGTTCTCAAGACCTATTTTTTGGAAAAAAAATCAGTTCCTAAGACCCTATTTTTCGTGCATAAAATCCACTCAGTTCAGTTCTGTAGCCCCCCTTTTTGAGACCCTGGGCGGCACACTCCTACCCAAAATAAAGTTGAGTGCCCCCCCCGGGCACAACCCCCCCTGTTTAAGAATAAAATGTTACATAACCCCCCCCCCCTATTTCAACATATGAAAGTTACATGACCCCCCCTATAGTTTACACCAACCCCCCCTCCAGCATAAATAATGAACGGTCCCTAAGCTCATCACTCATGATGATGAGCTAGGCCTTGTTGGGCTAGGCTATGATATGAATGATTGACTACACTGAACCTTGAAAAGCTTACAAAATACATGCATGTGGGCCTAAGAAAGCGTGTAAGCCTAAGGTTTAAACGAGAAAGGGTCAAATGTTTATTTCTTCATGGAATCACTCACTTCAGCTCTCAAATCACGCTAATTACAAGACGAATACAAGAAGCTTCTTCTCTGACACACCATCATCAGCTGATTGATGACCATGAACTAAAACACTACCAGGGGTGAACACCACTTTTGCGTTTATCAATAATACTAGAAACACCGTAAAGAATTAACGAGACCAATTTAGGACATCTGACACCTCATATTCGTGACGTGGTTGAAAAGAGGGAAGTACAGGGTCTCAAAAGGGGGCTACAGAACTAAACTGAGGGCGGCCCGACAGACCGTTTAACACACAAACAACAAACAAACAAACAAACAAACAAACAAACAACAAACAAACATGTTTGTATCCTTAGGCTAGGTTTGAAGGTCCCGGGGGGGGGGTACTCGGATTTGGTTTGGTCGGGGGTGTGCGCTGGATATAACCCATACCCATTTCTATTAGGGTGATTTTTCGCGAAAATCGACCTAATTTTGGCAAATTTTCGCGAAAATATACCTAATTTTGGCAAATGTTCGCGAAAATCGCGAAAACAGGACCCACTGTCTAAGGATTTCACTGAAAATTTAGCCTACCCATGGCTAAGGATGTCTCACTGGAGCGGCACATCCCCGTATGCCTTACATACCCCCCCCCCCCCCCGGGGCAAGGTAATTAGTCTCAATTGCCTCGTGGTTCAAGCCACGAAGAAATGGTGGTCTCTCGTGCATCAGAAGAGCAACATCCGAGCACGTTAAAGTTCAGACTCCTTCGTAAGGGAGTGTTCATAAATACTTTG
>CM069444.1:12051088-12115785 GCA_035610835.1 Ophiura sarsii | reverse complement strand
CACTCTCCCTATAATACCCCACCTCACATCACCCCCCCCCCCCCCCCCCCCCCCCCCTATTATAAAAATCACATTGTATCGATTATCATTGCGCTGTGCTGAATGGATGTCTCTGACACACCCCTTGTATTTCATTGGCCACAAGTACTCATTTAGGCTAGTGCCTTTAGTGGATCCACCCAGATATAGTGCTGGGAGATATCAAGCCTATCAGTCTCAAACCCAAAATCACAAAATGTTCTTCATCTCTTCAACAAGTAACAAACAAAAGTAGCTGGAAATCAAACATAAACCTTACCCCCAACATATTTTTACTCCATTGGAACTATTATTTTGAGTTTCAAACATGAAAAATAGTGAATTTATTACGCATTTTGTCTTGGTGGCCATATTTGCCCACTTAAATCGGTGGGACAATTTGGCCACCTGCTGCTATGCTAGTAGGCTATAGATGAGGTGACCGTTGTTTACATCAGTAGTGTTTACAAATTGATTAGCGCCTGGTCTAAAGACATGTTAGACTTAGAGGTACTAGTCCATGACTACTGCATACATACTATTCAAAAGCAAAACACACATCACTGAGCGCCAGATTTAGTACCTGGTCTCTCATTGTGCTTAGGGATGCAGACCATGACTACTGCACTATTACACCGTAAGCATGGTGAGTAATGATCAATCAAGTGTGAATTAAAGCACATTCCCTGTAGGTGCGCACGCATACTGCCGGGTACTACGTCACCGGTCACACCATCTATAGCGGCTAGGCATGAAATGACCAAAACAAAGTGTACTACTGTACTTTCTTTTGTTGAGCACTTTATATAGGATGCTTCAGTTTTGTGATTCGAATTTCCCCTCCTATTATTATACACTCTCCCTGCCTTTTAGTGTCTTTGACGTGCCGTTCACAACACAACAATAATTATAATACTATGTCATGCAACACTGACTGTCGAATTTGATTCGAATTGTCAATCGAGTGCCTCAGTTTTTCTCAGTCCTAGCAGGTATCTGAATTGTCCAGCCCTGGCAAATTTGCCCGCTAAGTGGGCATATTTGCCAGTATTTACATTTAATCCAGTGGCGGATACAGGGGGGGGGGGGGGGGGGGGGGGGGGGGGGCGAACACCCCCGTAAAAAATTGACAAAATACCTTTTTTAGAGACATAGGTATGTACCGTCGGTACATTTTCAAATTCTACCATGCCATTTTCAAATTCTACCCCCCCCCCCCCCCCCTCACTTAGCAGAATTTCAGGAGTTTATGGGGCAAAAAAAATTGAGGACCTTTTACGATTATTTTTAGGTACAAGAAAATTTTAATCCTGGATCCGCCACTGTAATCCAAAAGTAGCGCTTCCACACACAAAATGGCATATTCTACCCTTCATAATATCAATTGTTTAACTCAATACCTAAATATTTTGTGTCGCTTCAAACAAATTCTTGGTTGGGTTTTGCCAGAAAAATGATGAAATTTCAGTCATTTTGTGGAAAATGGACATTTTGCAGTTAATCCAAAAGTAGCGCTTCCACACACAAAATGGCATCGTCTATCCTTCATATATCGATAGCTGAACTTGATACCAAAATATTTTGCATCGCTTCAAAACAATTCTTGGTTACGTTTTACTAGAAAAAAAATGTAAATTCAGTCATTTTTGGCAAAAACTCTTTTTGAAATTTTCAAGCTTTCATTGAAAGTGCACTATTACATTAACAAACAGGGAATCCTCTACGCGTATTGTGTATTTATTGGTGTACACTGTACACACACCAATCCCCTCCCCCACCACCCCCACCACAAACCCCTCCTACCCATCCCACATGCACAAACCCATTCAACCCGACCACAAACCTACCTTCCCACAACGCCCCCTCCACATCTAAATCACCCCTACAACCTCCCCTCCCACAAATCCCCACCCACAACCCCTTTACCATCACAATCCCCACCACACACTCCCTCCCCTTCACATCCCCACCACAAACCCCCCCCCCCCTTCCCATCACAAACCCCCTCCCATCCCACAACAAACCCTCCCATTCCCATCCCCACCACCACAAACCCTTCCTCTCCCATTCACAAACCCCTCCCCCACCCCACCCAACGGCCTACCCTCCCCACCCCATGCATCCACGCCACCACAACCACCTCCCCATCACAATCCCCCACCCTAAACTCCCTCCCCTTCCCTACCGCACAACAAACCCATCCCCCACCACAAAACCCCTCCCCCACCACAAACACCCTACCCACCCAACACTTCCCACCCCATGCATCCATATCACCATCCCCCCTTCCCCACCACCATCCCCCTTCCCCACCACTATAAACCCCCTCCCCAACCAATTTATGCCAATTGTGCCCCGGGAGGGTTACTCACGTATGTAAGGCATACGGGGACGTGCCGCTCCAGTGGGTCGTTTTTTCATGAGACATCCTTAGCCATGGGTAGGCTTTTCAACTGAAAAATCCTTAGACATGGGTCTATTTTCGCGAAAATTTGCAAAAATTAGGTCTTTTTTCCCAATAATTTGCGAACATTTGGTCTTAAATGAAACAAAACCCCTAAAAATGGGTACCGATTTTTCCAAAATCAACCTTAGAAATGGGTAGGGGTTTTGAATCTCCAGCGGCACACCCCGACCAAACCAAATCTGAGAATTTGGCGCTTTGGTGTGTGATGAAAACCACCCCATCGCTATACCAATGTTTGCGAAAAGGCACCCCAAAAGGTAGGCACATATAAGACGTATACCATATCAATGTGAGAACCCCCCCCCGGGACCCCACCTCACACCGAACCCTCCTATTACAAAAATCACATGGTATCACATTTATTACACATTTTGTCTTGGTGGCCAAATATGGCTCCCAAATTAGTGGGCAAATGTGTCCACCTGCACGGAATGTTCTGCAGTTTCTTTAATTTTAAACATCTCTCTGCTGTGCTGATACATACAAATGCAAGATTTACATTGAACATGAAGGCCTACATGTACACAACTAAAACTCACAGTTCCGACGACTCATACCAGCAGAAAGACTCCAGGAAAGACTCAGTCCGATCCGAACAGGCGCGTCGACGAAAAACTAGTTTGGTTTGATCATATTATTAAAAGCGGAGCTGTATTCTGTGTATACAGTGTCTATAATAGCTGCCAGATGACGAAATCCGTGTAAATTATCACGATAAATTGTCGCGCATGCGTATAACCGGAAGGAGTCGTTTTATTTTAGGTGTCGTTTCATTTTAGAACAGCGCGATTTTTTTTTTACTAGTAAACATTTGAAAAATTTATTTATTTCGTTTTAATACGGAATAAAGCAAAACTCACTGAATAAATGATTTTTAAAAAAATTAAAAAAATTCTAATTGATTTTACATGTGAGACCATACAAATGTTTACTAGTAAAAAAAAAAAGGGCACACGCCTTGAAACCATGCCCAGAAATCATGGCCCCGTTTGCTTTCCGTAATTAAAAATAATTCCCTAAAAAATACAAAAACCACAATTGTTGGTGTTTTATTATTGAAATGTTGAATGTAAATGTTTGAGCTACGTCTTCACAAATTTAGTGTAACTAAGAAATGATTTGCATCTCCAGATTATGTGATTTTGTGTGTTTCACAATTTAAACATAAAAAACCCGGATCATAAAACTAATTTTAAAAACATTGATATTGAAGTGCGCCACCTACGTCCAATTTCCGACCTCTTTTCGCACGCCGACTCGCAGTCATGGTTAGTGTGTGGCAAAACGACTCTAATAAAAACCCTTTTTACCGTACATCTTGTATGATAACAAATGTCATAGACCATATAAAAACAATATATTTATTAGTGATTCATTTGTGATACTTTTCATCCAAGAATTTGTGAAAATTGTATTAGAAAAAGGTATCATCATTGGGCGTTTTGTGTCCGTCAAAAATACGGTGATGATGATCATGGCACTGTTCACGTGTGTCGCGTATGCGGAATTCTGTGCTAAACTATTTTGTTCACAGTGACATTTGTGACGCCCTAAAACGTTGATAAAAATATAATTCTAGTGATTTTGACTGATTTTTAACACATGGCTCTTTATTTGATCAAGTTACAAGTAGGCCTATGCTTAAATTAAACTTTTAGTTTAATCTTAGTTCTTTTCTTACTAAATAAAAGTAAAAAAACTGTTTCTAGTCACTCATTATGGTTATGACATTGAATAGAAATATAGACTGATAGATAGTGCTGAGTGAGCCTGTAGAGTTAGATAAGAGTAGTGTAGTGTAAATATTGATGAATTTTGTGTGTCAACGTCAATCATCACTCGTCATCTCAGTCTAGCTACAAAAACAAGCATTGACTTCCTACGTCGTATTTGTTTCAAAACAAAAAATAAATTTACTGGTAGTTAAATTTAAGTTATCCATAGTCCGGACGGCACGCTTTATACAGCGTGGGACTTCAGAAATCAAAATATCAACAAAAGCGTGGCGGTCAGAATATTTCTGATATAAAGGGTGTACTGTAGTTGTATAAAGCGTGGGGGTAAAATAAAAAGGGTGGGGGTTAAACAAATCACATGCAGATATAGTAGTTTAATTCATTTTGAAAGAAATTGTAAAAAAATAGGACATTTGCCATTTGCCACCAATTTCAGCGCATTATTTCAATCAAGTTTCAACATTTTCCGACGCACTTTCGGTACGGACAGCCCGTCTCCCATGAATCATATCGTGATTTCTACTCTATTTTGCCATATTTCAAAGCCAGCTTTTAATTTGTTATGTTGGTACCACCCAAAATATTACTGTTGTGCCCTAGAATTATTTATTTTGATGATGGAAATGTGCCAAAAGTAGGTAGTATTTTGATATCATCAACTTCCGAAAACTTCCGAATTCGGAAGCATTACACTATTTTAGCTTAATAATACATTGCATGCAATGACGCAAATTTGATGGACCCCTAAAAAGCTCTTGGGATCCAAAATGTCCCCTTTTCGGTATAAAGGGTGGGGGTTGAACATTCCCAAATAAAAAGGGTGGCTCTGTAAAAAGGGTGGGGGTAAAATAAAAAGGGTGGGGGTCTGACCCCTGTCCGGACAGTGTTATCCTTACTTATAGAACTATACTTACGGATTATTTTGATACCATCGATGTTATTCTACTACGCTCACGAATTCTGGAGATTTTAGAGGTTTTTTAACGACTAAATGATTACCTTTCTTCAATGCCGTCGAGTTTGCTTGGTCCCTGCATCAATGGGCTCCACACAACTCATCCAAAAGGGATTCTGGGTACCGAGAATCAGCCAAAGAAATAGGGGTCAATTCAGGTTCGATTATACTAACCCTCAGTCGCCCTCTTACGTTGCTATCTTGCAGGCTATATTTGTACAGCTTTAGCTGCAGTACGGTAATATTGACGACTTGAGGATGTAGTCTAGGGTCGATGCGGAGAGTTCGTATAAAATAAGAGTTTTTCCGTTTGCACAGCGCATTAATTCCCTGTCTAGTATACGTAAATGAAAACTGCATACCCAGGACCCTAATTGTACATAATTTGTGGTTTTAAATGTCAAATATGTTAGAACATTGTATAGTTTGGTAAGGCATAGTAAAATAAATAACATGTTTCCCGTCCGGACTTTTTAAAACAAGGAGGAGTGAGGGTCTTACTATTTACTATTTTCCAATTTTTTGCTATTTTTTTCCAAGATGGCCGACAAGTCGAAAGTGACCAACTGACTGTTTCGGGGACACTCCTAAACAGATTTTCCACTATACTTGCCAGAGAAACAAAAAAACCCATCTAAATTCAGTACACTTTGTTTATTATTTGTGAAATAGACGTGTTGCCTGTACTCATAAAATGATATACGGTAACACTGTAAAGATTTGTAACTAAATGTTTGCATATGTTTTCTCTTCTATTTGGTTCAAATAAAATTATAATTGTTGTTTGTAGCTTATGCCTGCCTGTGATCTGGTAAAGAATGTTTCATTTATGAATGATGGATAAAATGACAAATAGGTTTTGAATGCTATTCAACATAACATGCATAACAGCAGTTATAATTTGTTTAACTCAATTTAAAAAATAAACAAAAAATGAAATAAATATATACAAACATTTACAAATCAGTGTTTTATTATGTTACAGTCAACACTTCTCTTCCCCTATTTAATGATTATTTACTGAATATAGATATTTTTCAAATGTTAAAAATAATTCAAAATTGTATGTGTCTTGATCGTTGTTTAAAATGAATTTTTTTCTTCGAATTAATGAAAGGATTTCTAAATTATTTCAACAAACCAAGATAATATTATACTTGGGCATGATATAGGTCACTCAAGGAGTCAGGTAGGGGTCAATCGATGCTGTTTTACTTTCATGGTTTAGGTGACCAATTAAAGCTCTCTTTTTTTTAATCTTTTTTTTCTTCTTTTTTTTAAAAATGTTAAATAGTAAAAAAAGGGAGGCGGCGGCTAAAACGGAGGCGGGCTGGGACGGGAAACATAGAACTTTTTTTACTAGGCCTAATAGACCATTTAAAATTGAGATCAGAAATCTTCGGAAAAAAGGTCACGTGCGTTCTTCGGAATCTCACTAACAACAGCCTGGTGCCAACAATTTGGAACCAGGCTGTTGTTAACAGTTGATCGCGTTCATAGTATTGGTTGTCCGCCTAGTGATTTACTATGTTTACACACACGCGTACACCCATTAGGAGTAAAACGTGGAACGAGACTAATTGAAAATATTCGGAACCAATCGTAAATTACCGCGAATTGACTTCCATCTTCTGCTGATGACTTTTCATTTCGCTGTGATTAGGGACGATTTTATATCATTAATATTTCATTTTGAGTAGCATTTATGGAGCTGAAAATGTATCTAGGATGCAATAACAGTACATAGCACATGTACAGGTTGTATCAAAAAAATTAGGACACTTTTTGATGATGGTTTAAATCCTTGTTAAATCACTGAAGCATGACCAATTTTTATTTCAATGTAAAGTACAACCGATAAAGATAAAATCCTGAAGAGATGAGAAAAATCTATCATTAATTAAGGAAATTGTGACCTATTAGGCAAGGCAATCTATTTTGTAGTATGTACAATGGTCATTCACACAGTAACAGTAGAGTAACATAAACGTGCACACTATTTATGCCAATATCATGGTAATGAACCATCTACAGTGGGTTCGAGAACTTTTTTAATTTGCACAGAATATGCATGCATCTGATATGTGGATTATTTAGCCAGTATTGATTTGTGCCAGAATTAAATGGATTACCAAACTAATCTTTGTTATTGACTGATAAATTATTTTCTATGTTTATAATTATTGTAACGTATTGAAACGTAAACCATGTTATTTACTGGTCTATACATGTAAATCCCATTGTACAAACCAGTAAATGACATGGTTTACGCAAATTATGCTAGTTTTCTTATTTTTCATCGGATTGATCTCACATTTTCAGGATATCATAATAATTAATTGGGCTTTACATTGAGACTAAATTGGTCATGGTTCAATGATTATAACAAGTATTACACCGTCACGAAAAAGTGTCCTAATTTTTTTGATACACCCTGTATAACCCAGGTAAGTGTATTCAAATGTTCTAGAAATAGGCAAACTAGAAACGAAAATTGCCGACGTACGAACATATGCTTTCATTTCATAGCTCTCATACTGAGTCGTATCACGACGTATGAGAGTTATGAAACAGAGCTACTCATAGTCATAGTCAATGGCTAAAAAGCCTAAGTATTGATATAATTATAATGACCAGCGTTTCCTTCACAAATTTGAAATTCTGCAGATCAGTACTATCGAAATAGGCAGATAAAGCCTGCTGAACAGTTCAAATCGGTTTCATAGAAAAGTCATATTAAAATGTTAAAAAGAAGACTAAACCAAGTCAAACTCTAAGATGAAAAAAATATTGTTTCCATTCCGTTAGGCCGCCAGCTGAACTGATGCAAATCATAAAACTAATTTTAAAAACACTGACAATACTATCTGAAGTATCATGCTGATCATCGCCGCAAAATTAAGGTCCATGGACGGTAATATATAAGATAGCTTGACTTGGATTGGTGATAAAATTAATAAGCTATCACCAAGTTCAAAACCTTGAGTATAAACATAAATATGATCATTATTTGGTTTTTATTACCAAAAAAACCCCCCTGAAAAAATGTGTCAAATGCCTGGAATATATCTTTAAAAATATTATATTAAAATAATTACGATAACGTTTCTAGAAATAAATTGTGAAATTCCTAAATACACCCGATAACAACAGCCCATCAACCTCTATATCCTATAGATATTCTGAAACGACAGGATTTATACTAAGCAGAAGTAGTGAAGAATTGTGGATGAAAAACAAGATGGCGACTAACGAAAATGATGATCGCAATTACAAATTATTCGAGAAAAAACAACAACAAAACTACTAAAAAAACAGGAGGAAAACTAGTGGTTGTTCACCCATTTTCATGGTTACAGTCAACTCAAAGTCATTTTGTTGGGCCTCTAGTCGTACATTTTCTGACCTAGTCGCTTGCTTTCTGTGCGTGAAAACTAACCCGCTAACAGTCGGCAAATGCAAAATAGGTGCGTGGAAATTTGGTGCATGATTCACGCAAGATTTTATATAATTAACGCGACCCTTGATGATCATGTGTGTGGTTCAAGGCGTGGTTCGAAACATGTGACTAGTAATTTGTGCTCGGCACTCATCTCGGTCAATGAAAGCCCTCATACCAAATTGTAGTAAATTAGCTTAAAAATGCAATTTTTACTAGTGTTAAAGCCTTAAAGGAACTGAGTATTTTATGGTATTTTCCCCATTTTGTTCAAATAATACATCAATAATTGGTCAATAAATTTAGTAAGCTTGCGTCGTAATACCACCCAGATGGAAAATTGGAGCCCGGCACTAGTCCGGTGCTCGAAATGATCTTGATAATATGACAAATGTCATTGATTATGGGGAGATGTAGCGCAGCGGTTAAGAGCGCTCATACATACGCTGCTGTGCCATAGTTCATTTGGGGATCGTTATAAATTTGTTTGTGTTTGTTGATTTCAATTGACATGCGATTTGTAGCGATCTTCCAATACAATCTCGCCCCCATGCATCCTATAACCCTAATCCTGAGGCACATTTTCCAAAGATTTTTCTTTTTTAGGCAAAAAAGCGAGGGGGAAAAGGGCCCCCACGCCCCCGAAACACGAACCTCTGGATTCAGAGGCAAACGACTTCCATCTAGGCCATGGGGGTCAACCATACTTGGCTCAGTATACTCTGCCAAGTATATACCCTGGGGCCATTATTTCATTGAAATACTGCCAAACAGGGTGACACAAGCACATCGCATCGTAGTATTCGTAGTACTCAAGAGTGTTAGGGTTAATTGACCGTGCAGATTGAAGTAGGCATGTTTAGCGCACCGTGATTCAGAAGTCAAATAGAAATGGTGGTCCTGTGTATTGGAAGAGCTATACCCGAGCACGCTAAACGTCACAAACTCCTTTGTAAAGAGAAGGGGATCATCCTGGGTCTGTATCTGTACAAACATAGTCCTAGGTCACAGTGCAATCGGGTCTTGGGCTCCCTGGTCGGTTGGCTCCAACATTGGGGTGTTGACGAGTATTCCTACAACTTAGACAAGATAAGATGACCTTCTGTACACCACCTCTTATCTACATATAATACTAGGCTACAGAGCAATAGTTTTACAGGTTCTTTCACCCTTCTATTTCTTTCAGACTTTCAAACGTTTTGTAGAAGTAGGGCGTATTGCCGCCATCGCCAAGGGAAGGAGACGAGGAGTGCTGGTCGTCATCGTAGATATCATTGACCAAAACAGGGTAAGTGAATCTCAAGACCAGAATTTGGCTTAGAATCCACAAATCCATTCTTGAAATGATAACCTCAATGAAATTAACACGTTCAAAGATATACAAATTCTCTTTCGATTTTCAGTTTTTTCAAATGAAGAGATATAAATGTTTATAAAAACGAAAATATTTTAACGCAAGTAGGCCATCTATCTACAGAGCTGGAAAAAAATGTTTATTTCTCGGGAAGCAAACAATGGCAGCATGCCTATCTATATAAACGCTTTGCAAATTCAGAGCTGAGAGAAACATGGTAAAGTGTGATGAAATTCCTCCCTGGTCAGGTCTTTTATGGAATTCAAGGGATATCACAGGACACTTTATTATACCAAATTATTGTTATTGATGCATATAGTACGGCAGCTAGCACCCTTTTGATCAATGGAACGAGGTACCAACATCTGACCACAGAATCATTTATGATGTAACCTACTTTATGCAGATAATTATATGAAGAAAAATTGTCTCAAGAAATTTTTGTGACAAAATTGTGACACCATGAAAGATATGGAAACTGAATACACGAGTCAATTTTTTCCAAATTTTAGGGGTCCCATGGGGCCCTATCGGGGCGTCTGTTGGGACCTTGGCAGCAGATAATTTGTCTGGCAGGGGTCATTCTATACTCTGTGTGATGTACTTGTTCATTTGAAAGTGGTTTGGGATGGTACCTCGTTCCATTGATCAAATGCATTTTTCAACCCCTTTCTGGGGTCCCTAGGGGCCACATGCAGCAAGTGGGCCGCAGCAGACATCCATATCTGCATAAAGTAGGTTACATCATAAATGATTCTGTGGTCAGATGTTGGTACCTCGTTCCATTGATCAAAAGGGTGCTAGCTGCCATACTAATACTAAAGATCCGGGATCCGTAGCTAGAGTCAATCAAATAAGACTTTTTTTATTCAATGAATTCAATGAATGATTTCAATTTGATCGTTTCTATTCCATTCACAGGCTCTCGTAGATGGCCCCCTCACTGGTGTATCCAGACGACCCATGTCCTTCTACAAGCTGCGTTTGACCGACCAGAAGATCAAGATCCCACATGACGCTCGCACAAAGTCTGTCCGTGCAGCTTTCAAGAAGGCCAACGTACAGGAGGAATGGGAGAAAACTGTATGGTACAAGAAGATCCAAAACCAGAAGAAGGTAATTCTGTCGGTCGCAATTGTTGAATTAATCATGCTTACTCGCCATTAGGCCAAAAAAATTTAATTGTTTGGTTGTCCTCCACACAGCTGAGAGTTGAGGTGCGGGCGGGCGGATTTTTATTTTATTTTTATTTTTATTTTTATTTTTAAATTCAATGGGAACTCAGTCCCAGGTATTGTAGTGTTGCAGTGAAGCTCTGCATAGTTCCCCACGTTCTCAATGTCGGTTATGTAAACCTCCACTATTGTTGAATGAGTTGCAACACTGCAAACTCGGTCAAGTAACATTTTTAAAACGAGCGTCGCGATGGGTAGACACAGCGTAGGTCACCATTACAATTCTTGTCTTGTTTTGCCTAAAAGAACGTTGAGTTGATGTGCATGCTTTAGAAATTTACGCATGAAAATATTAATAAAACCTATATTTTTCGTACTAAATGCAGAACAAAAATGTTTTATACGGTGTTGAAATTAATAATAAAGCTGTTTTGCGAAATTTTCTTGTACAAATATACCCCAAAAAACATTTTTTTATATTTTCTCATAACACGTTTTTTAAAATAAATAAATAAATTGCACGTTCAGCGAATTTTTGTATTTATAGTCCTTTTAATAGTCCCGACCCCGTGCGATGTTATACAATGAACATCGTGTAACCACTGGTTACATGGAATTGCGTACTGGGATGATGTTGCAGCATTTAGATTGCCGATGAAACGGAGTTGGTCTGTTCGAATACTTAGGTTGTATATTAAAACGATACATTTGGGCTGTCAAATTGTTCAAAAAAATGAAATAAAAACTTTTTAAAAATAAAAAACATATTCGTGCGGCCCTGAAATTACGTGCGGGCGGTCGAGGACAACCAAACATTTTTTTTTTTTTGGCCTTACTGGCGTGAAACTTACCATGGAGTGCTGGGAAATTTGTATTTGATTAAAGGAGGTGTCCCGCAAGCACAACATTGTGCATTATTGTGAGATAGGCCTTTATGACGGGTGTTCGTAATATAAGTTAAGATAAATTAAGATATAAGTTAAACTTGTCCGACAGCGAACCTGTTAAACTCTTAAAGTGTGCATGTGCATTATATATTAGGAAAATAATTATAGAGCCCAAATCGCGTAGTTATATATATATAGAACAAAACATTATACTTATCACCAAAACGAATAAAAACTGCCATCTCTCAACATGCAATTTTTAAATTCGCAGTGATCGAAAGTCCCCGTACATTGTTACTGTCAAGGCTCAAGATCCAGGTTTTTTACAGGGAGCTACTTTTTTTCAAAAGTAGCGCCCGGATCATGGGATTTATTGAGAACCAGGAGGAGCTACTTTCAGTCTACCGGGAGCTAACTTTTTATTAAATCGTATTGTTAAATCGCCACTTGATGTCTTGGGCAAGCTTCCCAATCGTCAACGGGCGCTGGTTTGGACAAAATATCAGTGCTCAGTTTATTTTTCAGCATTACCGGGCGCTATGGCAGGAGGACCCAGGGGTAAAAATCGCCCAGCGCCCGCTTTCTTGAGCCTTGGTTACTGTATAACTATGACTTCATCGACACCAGGACTTTCGAAATTTTAGAAATTGGATATTTAGAGATGACAGTTTTTATTCAGTATGATGTTTTATTCTATAACTATGTGATTTGGGCTCAATAATTATTTTTCTAACATATAATGCACAATGTTGTGCTTGAGGGACACCGGCTTTAATGGTTTTTGACCATATGCCATTAGTTTTGTTTCGATAAAGCTATAGAATATCAATTTTGTTAATATAAATTTGCAGTAAAAAAAGTGTGATTTTGTGTACGATTCACTCGAATAGCAATTTTTCACACCAGGGAGTAACTTGGAACAGCTATAACTGACCAATCGGGTGTCAGCATTCCATTCTGTGACATCACTGCGACTGGCAGAATAAGAAATAGGAAAATATAATTTTGGCTTTTTATTTTGAATGCCAATTACAATTTACAGTCAAGATTTGGAAATTGGAATTGTAATTTGCCCTTGCATTTTGAATAGGATATTTGCCTTATTTAACGTTATATTTTGTGTGCATTTTTTGCTTTTTCAGCGTGCTGCCATGTCAGATTTTGACCGATACAAGCTGATGAGAGCCAAACAAGGGGTAAGTAGTTCATTTAGTATCAAGGAAGGATATAGGTGCAGTTACATTACAGGGCTAGAATTTCGGCAAGAAACCGCCACAACTATTGCAAGAATCAAGTTTGATTCTCACACTTTGCAACAAAATTCTACCCCGAAATAAATGTCCACATTCTATGTTAATTCTGCCAGTAACAGCAACAGAAAGTGAAACTTTCAGAGGATGCTCAAATAATGTTCCCCTGTTTAATGATTTTTGAGAAGGCACCACCAGCACCGCAATTTTTTTACACATGCATATTGAATACATACACGATTTATATATTTATTCCAAGTATAGGTCTTAGTTTCATGTCTGATAGACAATCGTCAGACAACAGGGTGTAGGCAGGATACGATTTACCCAGTGTCGCATCGCTAAATGCTCCAAACTTTGCAGAATTTGTTATACAATCTGAAATGTGTATACATAGCAGTTTTATACTAGCATTTCAATTTAACAATTTTTCATTTTTAATGAACAGTTGAAATTTGACAACAATTTGCTACGCACATTTTTTCACGAAAATCGATCACTGGGTGTAGATAAGTTTGTGTTATCACGGTTCCACTGTATTTGCAACACTATCACAATGTGATAGTGTTGTAAATACAGGGTGAGTCAAAAAGACTGCAATAGTGGAAAGAAGCCATTTTGTTTTCAAAAACCAAAATGAATTTTAAACGTTGCAAGAATGATGTATTTAATCCTAACTTTGTGTGAAAAAATGAAGTCGATCGCATTTTTCGTTTGTCTTTGGTGAACCTTTTGACCAGTGCACCCATTTCACACGTTTGTCCACGAGATACCCAAAATATGCATCAGATCGCAAAATGTGTCTCTCATTCAAATTTGGAAACTTTAGTTCATTTGTGATGTTATTGGAATTTGATGCATCCTTTCTTGTTTACATGTAAGTTAGCATAATCAATTATAATAATAATACCCATGCTATGAAAGCGTATAATGTTCTAAATTTTAATAAAAAACTAACTTTTTCCATTTTGTTGTTGTCAGGATATTCAAATATGAAAATGCAATGTGTGCCATTTCAAATGAAAATCCCTGTGCTCGTGGACAAACAGGTACATTTGGTTGTGCAGCAAAGAGGGTCACCAAAGACAAACAAAAAATGCGATCGACTTCATTTTTCACACAAAGTTAGGATTAAATACATCATTCTTGCAACGTTTAAAAAGTTTTAAAATTCATTTTGGTTTTGAAAACAAAATGGCTTCTTTCCACTATTGCAGTCTTTTTGACTCTCCCTGTACAGTGGAACCTCATTAACACAAACTTCCTGATACACAAAGTGTTATTCAGGTCCCAAGCTTATTATTTTACCATTATATTATGACTGGATAACACAAACTCAATGCGATGCCCAGGCAACTTCGTGTGTACGAGGTTCCACTGTACCCTGTATGGATTGCAGAATACATACAATCCATGCTGTCGCAAACCAAATTCCAAAATTGGCTTGTGCTAATTTATACTATTCAATAAAATACATTTAGTGGTGCAAGATAGTTAAATTTACTGCATTATTCAGGGGTAGAATTTTGTCTGAAGCTGTGAGAATTTAAATGGGTGTGCACATTTATTGACAAGAATTTGAAACCGGGTCTATAGCTTACTGTAAACATGGACATTTTCGCACTCCAAGCAGCTACCGCGAAAATAAAAACATGCAAATATATTTTTAATGTTGTGTATAATTCTATGTAATGCTAGCTTTCAAAATCGCGAATTTAAAAGCGAAATGGCTGAAATCAGCAAAGAGTGAAAATGTAATCGCGCTAAAATTACCACTTTACAGTAGTGTAAAATTCTGCATGGTCTAGAATTTCTAATCACAATGTTTCCTATCTTTCTTCTTTTACTCATTTTACAGAGGAGCAAGATCATCCGTGCTGAGGTCAACAAACTAAGGCTGGCACAGAAAGTGAAGGCAAAAGCAGCAGCAGCAAAGTGATCTATCCCCTGTGCGATTTATATAATGTGAAACAGCCATTTTATTGACACTGATAACATCATGAAAGAAGTCAAATAAATTTTGATTTGTGAATAATGGTAACTTGTGTTGCATATTGTGTTTTAATTTGGTTGTAAACTAGTTATAGTGGTTAATTTAACCCTTTACATGCGGCTATTGGATTTACCATAATTATACTTTTACAGATTTTTCAGAAACTTTCACCAACTTTCAATGCCTATCTCAAAATCACTGAACCAATACTAGGCATATTTGTAATTATTTTAATGCATTCCTCATGGTGATTCCAAATATGGTAATGAAATTCAATATTTTTGAACCATATTGTGACATTTTGGTATGTTGTCTGCAGACGCCTGCCGCATGGAAAGATGTTATTATATTTGTAATATGCGGTTTCTTGATTTCAGTCACTGAATAAGCCAAGATTACCGAAGTTGAATCCCACAATGTAAAGATAAAGAGCATTTTGCATTACAATGGTTACAGGTCAACGGTTGATTCATCAGCTTTGTTGAATGCTATGCCAGCCCTAACGCACAGGCCAACAACAAAGTTGTTGTGTTTGCCCTCGGGGTTCCAAAAATCAGGTCGGTCGGTCAATTTTCCTTTTGACAGTGGTCACCGTCCGGACAGGGGTCAGACCCCCACCCTTTTTAATTTACCCCCACCCTTTTTACAGAGCCACCCTTTTTATTTGGGAATGTTCAACCCCCACCCTTTATACCGAAAAAAGGGGACATTTTGGATCCCAAGAGCTTTTTAGGGGTCCATCAAATTTGCGTCATGCATGCAATGTATTATTAAGCTAAAATAGTGTAATGCTTCCGACGGGTGACGAGCTGTAAGATGGGAGGATGGCACATTTCCATCATCAAAATAAATAATTCTAGGGCACAACAGTAATATTTTGGGTGGTACCAACATAACAAATTAAAAGCTGGCTTTGAAATATGGCAAAATAGAGCAGAATTTACGATATGATTCATGGGAGACGGGCTGTCCGTACCGAAAGATCGTCGGAAAATGTTGAAACTTGATTGAAATAATGCGCTGAAATTGGTGGCAAATGTCCTATTTGTTTACAATTTCTTTCAAAATTAATTAAACTACTAATACTATATCTGCATGTGATTTGTTTAACCCCCACCCTTTTTATTTTATCTCCACGCTTTTAATATACAACTACACCCTTTATATGAGAAATATTCTAACCCCCACGCTTTTTTTGATTTCTGAAGTCCCACGCTGTATAAAGCGTGCCGTCCGGACTATGGTGGTTCATGACAAGACAAAATTGGTGACAAATGTTTCTTGTGTGATAATAGTTTAAAAGCGATCTATTCAAGCAAACATTCATTTCAAGCAGAAAATAGTTAAATTATGACAAATTGGGTAAAATTTTTATCTTAAAAAAAAAAGGTGACCCTGATTTGTGAGATTTTAGGGTTGGTCGCTGAGGACAACACAACACCTTATTTTTGTTGGCCTCGATGCATTGCTGGTCTCAATTTCAGTCAACTTGGCTGGTCCTGAAATTGTCCCTCTCCTGCCACCAGTGGGTCCATCTTGGGGAACTTATTGACACCTGTCATGGAACAACTCATCACCTATCATAGAATGAAAGCAAGCTAAGGAATTACTGGGCTCTACAGTTGGAAACTGTGTTGTCCCTCGTCTGCCACCAATGGGTGAAACTTGGGAACTTATTTAACACCTGTCGTGGAACAACTCATCACCTATCACAGCAGGCTAAGGAATTACTGGGCTCTAGTTGTGTTGTAATGGGTGACGAGCTGTAAGATGGGAGGAAGCCTGGCAGTTACAAATAAAAGCCCTGAGAAAATATTTATCATGTCGAGGGCCGAGCGCCAGAAGGCCGTAACTCAATTTTTGGGCAAATTCATATTTTGGTACAAAAATAATCCATATTATCAGAACCATAGAGAGATAACTCATAAACACGTCTTAATTTGACTAAAATTAGAGTTATAAGTTGGGTGTATTGTATTAAAATAAGTCCCAAATATTTGAAAGTCGATTATCTCAAAATAGCATTTCTTGAGTTACGGCCTTCTGGCACTCAACCCTCGATGAGCGTGCATGCGTAAACCCGGAAGTGCACACCGGACGATTGACCGTGTGTCCTGATTGGTCAATCGTGAAACCGTCACATGCATGCAGGCATAGTTGTTCGCGCATTTCATGCATCTGGATGCAGTTACGCGAACAACAAAACATGCTCGCATGACATAGCTTGAATTTCGTCTATAGCAGTATGACAATGACTATATACAGGGGAGTCAGAAAGAATGGGCACTTTTAGTGGAAGACATCTAGAGAATTCTCAGACATGTATAATTGAAAATCAATAATTGAGTTAGCAAGGTAATTTATTTAGCTTCGATTAATAAAAAAAAGGATTTTGAAATCGATCATTGCATTACAACATGACATCATAAGTGGAGCCAACTCTTCGAAAACTAATCCACATGATAGAAAGTATCGTGCCATTTATTCTATTCAAATGCTGCACACTTTGATCAATCTTCCAGTTATGAAGACTACTGTAAATGATTGCAATTCCATGGATTGGCTTTTAAAAAGCGGCGGAGTTTACTTAATTTGATGAAACAAATCTATAGATGAAATGATCAAATTTAGTTCTTGAATTGCAGCTAATTAATCACCTTTCAATCTCGCTTATTAATTTGGTGCAACTCGTTTGATAAGAAAGTGCCCACTCTTTCTGACTCGCCCTGTAACAATGTCTCCAAAAAACATTGAAATGCCTGTCAGATACTTGTGCTGTTTTGTATGGCATGCAGCAACAGTTGTATGCAGCCTTGACAGTCATAAAAAAAGTAACTATGTAATAATTTTAATAAATAGGCTTCTAAACTCTAAAATACACTGAGCCAAAAAAGACACTTATAAAAATTTAAAAAACTTATAAAATTTTAACAGATCACCAAATAAAATTCTGTGCATGAAAATGTACCAAATTTGGATACAATATTACTGCAAATAACAGTAATATTGTATCCAAATTTGGTACATTTTCATGCACAGAATTTTATTTGGTGATCTGTTAAAATTGTATAAGTTTTTTTTTTTTTATAAGTTTCTTTTTTGGCTCAGTGTATATATATCCTACCTAAAATATTAAATTATAAAGTTGTTGAGAAATTTATCATCTTTAATATGAGATATCGCATGCTAGGATCGGGTGATTATTGAGGAAGTGACACTCCAAAAGTAAGATGAAGTCCGATTTTCATTTTCACATTTTTCTTTTCTACACTCAGACCCAGCTACGGGTACATTATCGATTACTGGTAGTGCAATTGGGGGATGCATGTGCAGGTTGGATAGTCGGCCGGCCGTATTGTTCTGATGGATCAATACACCATACACAAGCTGTCATACTCTCCCCCGTGTTGAAATGTGAAAATTAAATTGTGACTTCACCTTACATTTTGGATTGTCACTTCTTCAATATTCAACCGATCCTAGTGTGCAATATCCCATAATTAAAGAAGATAAATTTGTCAACAAAATTTAATATTTTTAGGTAGGATATATATTTTTAGGGTTAAAAGCCCATTTATTACCTGTATAGTTACTTTTTTTGATGACTGTACACCAAATGGCCATGAGCTGTAATAGCCTTTTAGTGTGTGCAAAAATCATGCCATTTAATGTGCATTTTAATTGTTGCACATTTACATTCACATTTCACAACCAAGCTTCTCAGTACGGATGGACAGGAAATAGCAAAAGTTGCCAACACTCCCTTAAAATACCGATCAGGGCACACAACACAAATTTGAAAACATCTGTGATAAGGTGAGATTAAGTGCAAAAACACTATGAACATCTGCAAAATATACAAAGGACGGGCGATGGAACACAATTTCAAGAGCAGTTAGTCGCACTCAAAATATGTGGAAAATATTTGGGACTAATTTGTTATCTGAATACTTGTGTGAGTTGCAGCGTACATGTATGTAGACAAATTGAGACTGAATGGAAAACCACCACAAGAATGGGAAAATAACAATGACATGCATAAAATATTAGATTTATTCCAGACACAAATTCACAATGATCATTCATTTTGATTTTTAAGTAGCGTATTAAAAATGCTTGTAAATGAGTCAATTCATGGAATATATTGTAGCACGAGTTGTATTTTGCTAAATCTGGATAAGTGAATAACGGAGCAATCAGGACATTTAAAGCGGCACCGAGAGATTGCCGAGAAAAAATTAAATGTGGAAAAATTGAGTTGTTTCAATAGATAAGGTATTGAAACGGAAACGGGGGGTACCCGTCTCCTGTTCGGGATAGGAACCTCCTTATCAGGACAGTATCCACTTGAACCATAGGAATATTCTCTTAACTATCATTTTTGGTAGCGTGTCTTAGGAGATGTCAGAATGCCTTCTAATGTCAGTTTATTCAGCTTAGATCTTAAGAGTACAACAACAAGAATGGAGACAAATTAACAGTAAAAAGTATTGACACATGTTTTAAATGTAAATTAAGTTTCCATACCCGTCTAATGGGTTTCTCTTTTGAGCATCATATTACAATTCTCATTTCATCAATATTCTTGGTAATCACAACATTTATTAGAACAATTACATAAAATCACAATGCATCTTGTACGAAAAATCTAGCTTGTTTCTTTCATTATTTTACGCCATTTCGGACTCATCATTCAATAAAGTTTGTTTACAAACAAAACCAATCAGCTGGTTTCACAGACCAAACGCAGGCACAAAATCATCTTTTGTTTTGACGTAAATAATGCTAGACTGTCGTCAAGACTTCAATAATTAGCTATTTACAATGATTTGATCTTGTTAATGCATGCAGAATGCGGAACGTTCTGTAATTCATCTGCTTCACCAGAATTATCCTGAGCGGCTGGTGCACAAGATTACATTGGGAAACGTCATGCTTTATAATACGAAAATGCAATGGTAGTTGAGCATTCTCTGCTTGATTACTATAGAATCTTATGTAAAAGATCCCAGAGCACAACAATAACATCCATACTTCCATGATGTAATGTCAATGCCTTTACAGTGAAATCTCTGAAATCAGCATTCTCTAGGTCAGAAATTCTGATTCAGCCTCATGGCTTGGCTGGGCAGCTTTTTCAGGAGGAGGCTTATTAGTCGCCAACCTTATCTGGGCGCTACGCCCGCCAGACTGACAAAATTCATCTCAAAATTTACTTTCCAAAACATTTGAACTGTTCTAATCGCGCAGAAGACTTTCAGCCATCTGATTAGTTCGCGCTAATAATAGAACACTCTGTTACCATGATTACGCTGAGCGCAGTTATGGACACGCCCCTAATTAGCTGATGCTGATGTTTCTGTTTCTTAGCAAAGTGTTGCATGAATTGAGACATTTGTGTAAGTTTGAAAAATGCATCTAAAGTATAAAATATATCACAAATATCACATGAATTTACATCTACACAACATTTGCAACAACTTCAAGTGGTTTACAAAACGATTTGGTGGTTTACTGGAAAAATCAGAATACATTAATAATTTAATATCTAGAAACACTCCGGTAACTAAAGAAAATAATGGTGAAAGTTCATCGTAGAATATAATTTTAGCGGAAGAATATTTCCTTACAAATCACTTTTACACACCAAATACACATAATGTGAACATTACAAGACAATGACAGCTATACTGACTATTTTACACAACTAGGGATGGCTATGTGAATATCAAAAGGTGAGATTTGAGGCCTAAACGGACACGATATAAACAGTAAACAATTTCAATAACATTAGCCGAAGATACAGTATTCGTTCGTCCGTCCGCTAATATCGGAGCATATTTCTTGACTCATATCAACAAAAGTGTTCAATCAAATGATTCTAACTTCACATTTATATATAAAAACGTGTTCTCGACGATCGTGTAATGTTTCAACACCAACTCTCAAAATAACTCAGGTTTTTAAATAAGCTTATTTTCCCCTATACCTCACTGTATAAATGTTCAGTCAGAGCAAAACGGTGTTCCGTTACATTACCCCCTTCCTAGCCAATTTCGTCCTCGAAATTAGTGATGACTTGACGTATACATTTCAATATGAGAAGATAACATGTCTCAAATTGGTAATCGAAATAATTAGTTTCATTATTCAGCTTTACTCACTGTAACTTTATCACACAACATAAACCATAATTAGAGCAATATCAATTAGGTGCGAACAGTTTCAATGAAACAAACTAAACAATCCACGTTATACAACAATTATTATAGCACTCAGAAGGTAGCATTTTGACGAACTTTCCAATAAAATCAACTATATCAGACATTTAGTAATAATTATTATGTTGAAAGCCTAAATATCATAAACAATGAAGTATCTCTTTGTCTTCTTTCATCGGTGGACATCTTGGTAGTAGAAGCGTCTAGGTCGTGTGACTCATTTACAGGTAAGTCTGATTCAACTTTGAAGTCTCTTCAGTAGTATACTGCCAGGGTTCCTGTAGTTCCAGTAGTTCCATCAACCAGTGATCTTCTAAGTCTCTTCAGTAGTACTGCAATCCTTCAGGGTTCCTGTCTACCCTATCGCCTGTCTGCTCCTTTCGTCTGTCTGCTCCAATTGTCGTCTGCTGCTTGTGACAGATAAGGTCAGATGCACAGATATTCATTTAGCTGGTTGCTAAATGGAACTATTTTTTTCTTCTTCAGATGAGAGATCTCCTCACAGTCTGTGGTTGGACTGGTGGCGTTTTTATAAGTACAAACAGTACACTTATAAACACATCTACTGCACGTCTGCATATTAATGTGTCCGGTACATATACAAGGCCATCTTGAGATTCTTTCAGATAGTTCATACCCTGTGATACATCTATAGAGTTAAAACCTTATTGCCATGCTTTGTCAAAGAATGCGTAATATGGACATTAAAACACATTCTTCCTTCAGCATAAACAGTGTAAAAAGACGAACACTATCAGCAGTCACTGTCAATGAATTGTCCAACAATTCCTACTAATTTAATCTTCAAGTTCAACATTTTAATTCCCCATGGGAATATCATGGTTTCTCCTCTAGACATCTGGAGTCCATTTTAAATATAGCAGCTCAATAAAGTTGGTTTCCATACTTTATCTCCACCAGTTCCATTGGTCATACAGTTCAATTTTGGTATACAATTTTATATAACTCTTGGAATGATAATACAAATAAATTATTTCTTTTAAAACAAAGAAAGAAGTGTGTTGCATTATTTTATTTCATGACTTGACTTTAAATATCGATTGTTGATTAGTATTTGTTTGTCTCGGTATCTCATCTCTTACTGTTTAGAGCTTAGCTAGTGCTCTGTGATTATGTTGCTGTTTTCCTCCATGTAACAGACTTGTCATGAACTCTTGATTACCCGTGTGCTTTGGGCATCGTTTTGTCATATACTGTATTTGATTGTTAACAATGCTGAATTGTCCATATCTGCGGAAAAGGTGATCCCCTTTTCCAGACTATTGTCCTGCTTGATGCAATGCACCCATTCGACGAGAATACCAACAAATACAAGAGACATTTACACACTGCTCTTTCGATTAATAGCAGTCTAATTGGTTTCCTTTATCTATTATAAAGTCATTAGATACACTCTGTGGTATTTTTCATCCCTGTCTCTTAATTTTCGCGTTGGTATTTTCTTTATTGAAAATACCGAGGATAGTTTTTATTTCAATCAATAAATAAAAAACTTCCTTATAAAAAATAAAAAAATTAACTAAAGTCAAGGAGTCATAGAATATGTAACACATTATTCCTATTCATATGCACTCTGCCTTGCCAAGAGGATTTATGGTTATCAAAGCACCATGTTTCAAACAAGCTCAAGAAACCATCTGGTTTCCATTCGAGTACCAGAAACAGTTCTTAGTACGCCTCACTGATCTGTGTATCACCAGTAAGCGTAGCTCATCCTTCCAAATTCACATGTCAAATTTCCACAGCATAATAATAAGATTAACCAGAATATTGTTATATCTTTCTCGGTTTCTTTTATAATATTTGCGGATGACACTTATAGTTGGAAACTTATCTATTTATTATGTTTGTTCAGTAATTATAAATTCTAAACATTAGGCCTACTTACTATTCTTGCTACCATACTGTGTGTGGAACTTATTAACTCAAATCCAATCTTGCCTTCTCAAATCTCTAAATTAATTGCAATGTAATTAAACGAACGCATCAATATGAACTTCATAAAAAGGGCCCTAAATAAAGATCACAAAACGCGCTCCACCATACCTAGGTGTGCTATCTCATTACTCTGATGAATGAAACAACTGATTCACTATTTACGCACAACCTGGCGTAAATATAAACAATGGACTCTTACGCAGTCCATACCCCATTGCAATCAAAGCCTACGGCAAATTTCTCCGTTCCAATGTACCAGGTAAAATACACAGTATGACAACAAAAATCTCTTAGCCTTCTTCTAACAATTCTAAAGTAGGTTTACTGTCAGTCTTGTTAGCTTTTGGATTTCCTCCACGCTTTATCTTGTCTCTAACAGACCTATCACTGAATCTATTTTCATTACTTTCCAAGTCTTCTGACTCTGGTAACGTGATCTCAGCATCTGACAAATCTCTAATCTCCGTGTTTTGTTCCGAGTCTTCCATACTGTTTACTATCATTCTAAAAATCTTTAGACGATTTCTCTGCTCACAGTAAGACTCCTATGATCCAACAAATGGGCCGGATTTCCTTAAGAAAAGCGTTTATATCCCGCCGCTGCCACCAATGAAACGGAAACGGGGGGTACCCGTCTCCTGTTCGGGATAGGAACCTCCTTATCAGGACAGTATCCACTTGAACCATAGGAATATTCTCTTAACTATCATTTTTGGTAGCGTGTCTTAGGAGATGTCAGAATGCCTTCTAATGTCAGTTTATTCAGCTTAGATCTTAAGAGTACAACAACAAGAATGGAGACAAATTAACAGTAAAAAGTATTGACACATGTTTTAAATGTAAATTAAGTTTCCATACCCGTCTAATGGGTTTCTCTTTTGAGCATCATATTACAATTCTCATTTCATCAATATTCTTGGTAATCACAACATTTATTAGAACAATTACATAAAATCACAATGCATCTTGTACGAAAAATCTAGCTTGTTTCTTTCATTATTTTACGCCATTTCGGACTCATCATTCAATAAAGTTTGTTTACAAACAAAACCAATCAGCTGGTTTCACAGACCAAACGCAGGCACAAAATCATCTTTTGTTTTGACGTAAATAATGCTAGACTGTCGTCAAGACTTCAATAATTAGCTATTTACAATGATTTGATCTTGTTAATGCATGCAGAATGCGGAACGTTCTGTAATTCATCTGCTTCACCAGAATTATCCTGAGCGGCTGGTGCACAAGATTACATTGGGAAACGTCATGCTTTATAATACGAAAATGCAATGGTAGTTGAGCATTCTCTGCTTGATTACTATAGAATCTTATGTAAAAGATCCCAGAGCACAACAATAACATCCATACTTCCATGATGTAATGTCAATGCCTTTACAGTGAAATCTCTGAAATCAGCATTCTCTAGGTCAGAAATTCTGATTCAGCCTCATGGCTTGGCTGGGCAGCTTTTTCAGGAGGAGGCTTATTAGTCGCCAACCTTATCTGGGCGCTACGCCCGCCAGACTGACAAAATTCATCTCAAAATTTACTTTCCAAAACATTTGAACTGTTCTAATCGCGCAGAAGACTTTCAGCCATCTGATTAGTTCGCGCTAATAATAGAACACTCTGTTACCATGATTACGCTGAGCGCAGTTATGGACACGCCCCTAATTAGCTGATGCTGATGTTTCTGTTTCTTAGCAAAGTGTTGCATGAATTGAGACATTTGTGTAAGTTTGAAAAATGCATCTAAAGTATAAAATATATCACAAATATCACATGAATTTACATCTACACAACATTTGCAACAACTTCAAGTGGTTTACAAAACGATTTGGTGGTTTACTGGAAAAATCAGAATACATTAATAATTTAATATCTAGAAACACTCCGGTAACTAAAGAAAATAATGGTGAAAGTTCATCGTAGAATATAATTTTAGCGGAAGAATATTTCCTTACAAATCACTTTTACACACCAAATACACATAATGTGAACATTACAAGACAATGACAGCTATACTGACTATTTTACACAACTAGGGATGGCTATGTGAATATCAAAAGGTGAGATTTGAGGCCTAAACGGACACGATATAAACAGTAAACAATTTCAATAACATTAGCCGAAGATACAGAATTCGTTCGTCCGTCCGCTAATATCGGAGCATATTTCTTGACTCATATCAACAAAAGTGTTCAATCAAATGATTCTAACTTCACATTTATATATAAAAACGTGTTCTCGACGATCGTGTAATGTTTCAACACCAACTCTCAAAATAACTCAGGTTTTTAAATAAGCTTATTTTCCCCTATACCTCACTGTATAAATGTTCAGTCAGAGCAAAACGGTGTTCCGTTACAGTATGTAGGAACCCTAAAGTGTAATGATTTATGGGAAAACGGTTGAATGTTGGCGCTAGATAGAAATTTGGTTGAAGCACTTTATGTGGTGTGTGATACTGATAATTTTGATGTGATCTACATAGAAATTACCAAATCGTGAAATTTTACACGATAGACGGCGAATTAAGGTAAACAGTTTCAGATGGTAGTTAGTATATAAGGGCCAAAGTTTTCTGTGTTGCGGAATTTCCGCGAAAATCGCGGAATTGAGGTTAAACGCGGAAAACGACAATTTGATGAAAAGAAGGAGAAAAAAATGCACAAAAAACGTCCAAAACACACAATTTATAAATAGTCTTGAATAAAACAATATAAATATTAAAAAACAATATGTAATAAAACAAAACAAACAATAAAAATGATGTGTTTTTCTGTAAAGTGTGTTTATTTTGGTTTTATAGATCGGAAATTTTAAGCTTTCTTGGGGAATATTACATCACAGAAAAATGCAAAATTTACAAAGCGGAAAAACGCGGAATTCGACAATGACAAAGTGGTAAACTTTGGCCCTTAGTATATGCCAAAGTATTACATGCAAAAAGGTGCAACATTTACCTGATTTCCAGTCCCTCTTAGCATATCCCTTTAAATGAGGAATGTTAACCCAAAGTTAGGCAAAGCTACTTGATACACAAACTATATTCCCTTCCACCAAACTGTGAACTTGATGTCAGAGTTAGTTAGTTAAGAAAAAATATTGGGGTTTTCAGCGGATAAGCATGTTATGAAATCAGGTTATCCGCCAATGATTTCCGTTGTCCGCCATAGGAACTACAGTTCAAATATTCAACAAGTATGGTCATCCGGCGGATAACCTACATTGAAATTTAGGTTATCCGCCAGCATTTTTGTGCTTCAGGAAGCCCGGATTACCACTTAATTTGAACACTGGTCAGAGTACATGATAGCATTATTATCACAGCAGCCTAAGCATTTATCCCATGATACTACAACATTTACAATAGATAGGGGCTAGGATAAGGTCACAAATTTCCACAAAATTGCGGAATTGAGGTTAAACGCGGAAAACGACATTTTGATGAAAAGAAGAAGAAAAAAAAATGCACAAAAAACGTCCAAAACACAAAATTTATAAATAGTCTTGAATAAAACAATATAAATATTAAAATACAATGGCGATATAGAGGGTCGGCTACCGCTATAGTTATAATAAGGTAAGCCTAAAAATCTAAAATGATGTGTTTTTCTGTAAAGTGTTGGTTTTATAGATCGTAAATGTTAAGCTTTCTTGGGGAAAATTACATCACAGAAAAATGCAAATTTTACAAAGCGGAAAAACGCGGAATTCGACAGTTACAAAGCAGAAAATTTGTGACCTTAGGCTAGGAATGTGTATCATAGTCCGGACGGCACGCTTTATACAGCGTGGGACTCCAGAAATCAAAAAATCAAAAAAAGCGTGGGGGTTAGAATATTTCTCATATAAAGGGTGTAGTTGTATAAAGCGTGGAGGTAAAATAAAAAGGGTGGGGGTTAAACAAATCACATGCAGATATAGTAGTTTAATTCATTTTGAAAGAAATTGTAAAAAAATAGGGCATTTGCCACCAATTTCAGCGCATTATTTCAATCAAGTTTCAACATTTTCCGACGAACTTTCGGTACGGACAGCCCGTCTCCCATGAATCATATCGTAAATTCTGCTCTATTTTGCCATATTTCAAAGCCAGCTTTTAATTTGTTATGTTGGTACCACCCAAAATATTACTGTTGTGCCCTAGAATTATTTATTTTGATGATGGAAATGTGCCAAAAGTAGGTAGTATTTTGATATCATTAACATCCGAATTCGGAAGCATTACACTATTTTAGCTTAATAATACATTACATGCATGACGCAAATTTGATGGACCCCTAAAAAGCTCTTGGGATCCAAAATGTCCCCTTTTCAGTATAAAGGGTGGGGGTTGAACATTCCCAAATAAAAAGGGTGCCTCTGTAAAAAGGGTGGGGGTAAAATAAAAAGGGTGGGGGTCTGACCCCTGTCCGGACAGTGTGTATGTTACAAAAAACAGCCACATATCATGCTATAGGTTGGTTGAGGAATTTATCTTGAGATTCCTACATGGGAGCCCTAGAGCGTGGCCACTATGTTACACTAGATTAACTGTGTTGGCAAAGTCGTTGATAAAGTTATGAAGTTATTCAAGCATCACATTTCTTGCGCGTTGCTGATCCCCATACTTCAAAATTAAAACATGGAGCGATTAGCATTTTTAAAGCAGTGGGAATTGTACATTAGGACACAGTTTCTTGTGGGTGCTGTTAAATCTCTAATTGCTCCAGCGCTAGGGCTGTGAGTGTGAGTTGAGCGCAAAATGTCGCAAGTTGTACGGTGGTTCCATGGTTAAAATGGTTACATGCTGAAATGCTATGCGATGCAGGAAGATCATCGAAGCTGCTGTGGCTTATTATCATGCAAGTGACCATATCCTGGTATATGCACTTAGACCATGGACCAATAACCATCAAATGCGCCCTCACTGTTCCACCCAGCAACTACATTTTTTTGCAGACAACCTGACAAGGTTTCCAAAAAATAGTTGTTTGCAAAAATCCCTGGATGGGTGAATGATTTTGGTTACGGGCACATGGACTAACTCTGACAGTGACAGAGATGAATTTGGCTTTAGATGCCTGGGCTATCACTAGCATAAGCACTGATGTTGTATTCATACTTAAATGATTGGAATATTAGCTCCAAAGTTATATCGTCTGAGCAGTGAGTAATGGCACACACAAGAGAATCGATTATCTAGAACTGTTTTTTTGGTTCCAAATATTGCATGCTCTCTCTCCGTTTCTTAATTTGAGGCCTGTCCATAACGCAATTTTTTCTTCTTCGTACATATCCTATAGGTAAATTAATAATTGAACGAACATTACGAACGCAGTACAAAGATAAACGCGCCCGGAATTATCATGCGAATGGTTGTGCGCGCTTCACGCAATGTACGCGATACGCTGCTTAGTTGTGTTCGTTCAATTATTAATTTACCTATAGTGAAATTTACTTTGTTCCGTTTTAATACAGAATAAAGCAAAATTCACTGAAAATGATTTGTTGAACAAATCAACTGATTTCACTAGGATCATGTAAAATCGCGTCCAGAACCCCTTCTAACTCTAACCCCTTGCAGCCCTTATTCCCTTAGAAAACAAACTGCTTGTCATGAATTCTCACTGCTATTTTCAATTCCTATCAATAAGTCCATATCCTCCTCCGCCTCAGTCCTCAAACCCATATCTGGCACCTCCGCACTCCCAACTTGAGTCCTCCCAACATCCGCATCGCACCATCCTTGATGCAGCAAACTCTCCCTACTGCCCTCATCAGCAGCCTTCACTACAAACACGGCATCGTCCAGGCTGTAGAACGGCCGTACCAGATCGCCCTCGCACAGGTAAGGCACCCTGGTGAAGCTGTGTAATGTGAAACCCAGGGGGAGGAGGACGCCTTGGATGAAGCTGGCTGCTTGCTGCTCCCAGGATCTACCGCTGATGTTGAGTTGTTCTGTTGGTCTGTTTTGGTTGGTTCCTGTTGTCATGGTAATGCAAACAAATCAAGATACAAGTTTACTATGGTGTGTGGTAAATTTAAGAATATGGTTTACCCACATTTAAAAGAAAAGACTTTAGTGTCCCTCATTACCGTTCACTGATTTACGGGGATGCTGTTCCTTTACATGAAAGAGTTGGTACTTAATTTTAATTTACAAAACTGTCCTTTTTGAAGAAAAAAAAATGAAAACCAATTATTTTATGGCAGGCTTGTAAAGAATTTAAAATGCATTATATTTCCTATGGGAATCTATTTGGGGTGGAGGAGGGAGAACATAAACATGTCTCCTTCCCAATTCTATTCTGGCACAACTATCAAGTTTCGTTGATTACGGCTTCTCAACCCTGAATGCCCTCCCCTTAATGTTTCTATATTTTAATCAGTTCCAAATTGATGAGAAATATTCGGTTGTTCACCATCCGAAAAGTAATTTAAATGTACTCGCGCTATTATGACACATGGTTTGGCCACCGACGCACACGGTATTGGCCGCACGCACATGCCACACATATGATGCGTCCATGCATGTCCACGTTCTTCTGTATTCATTCGCTGTTGTAAGGAAGTTTTGCCAATTTAGAACTGTTCAGACTCCGACTACAGATGAATATCAACTGTTATCATATTTTGAATTTTCTTGTTTTAATTAGTGATTACTTGTCTGTCTTGAAGAAGAAAAGCAAATTAAAATTATGGGTAAATGGACAATCATAACATAAAAGTTGCTAAAATGACACAATATCCGGGCAAAACAGTTGCAACTTGTGGACATTTTTCTCAAAACATTGCTAAACATATAACTTAGCAGTTAGCAAGGTAATGTTGTTCTTAACATTATTAAAAATGGTGCTATAAAATGTTCTCGTCTGAACAATGTACTTCTACACTACTTTATTGATAGTTGATTTATACTTCACAAGTTCACATACCTGATTCAACAAATGGTTTAAAAGGCAAGACGAGTGCAATGATGGCCATGCCCCCTGGTGCTAATGATTGGTGGATATCACGAAGGATGCTGATTGGCTGATCACACCGGTCTATCAAGTTCAAACACGCGATAATATCATATTTTTGTGTCGGTCCTGCCCACTCATCAATATTAAACACTCTGGAATGGAAATAAAAGGTGTTATATTATTACATAAAGATTTAAAAACCACACAAAAACCAGCCTGACTGACCAACCCTACCTGAGGAGGTCCATACAACAGGTATTTTTTTGTCGCCTTACTCAGGATTTATCTTCAACAGCATCTAAGATTTTCATATGATGAACTAAATTAATACTTGGATTGTATTGCAAAGGCTTTAATTGATGCTCCTCTTTTCAAGAAATGGATTATAGTTACCATTTACCAAACACGGTATTATAAACAACAACGTCTCTCAGGTACATAAAATCATTGATTGTATGAGCTGACCTTTTTTATTCAGTCTTAAAATATTTGCCATTCTTTTTCAAGCGCAGGATTACATCTCTCCTGATAAAACAGTGAGGTTTAGCCATTACACATCCATTGCATTGATCCCAGGAGAGATCAGGAAACATTTCTTTGTAGATTGTCTTAAAGGTTCTATATTCTTAAACAGCTTAAGAAAATTTAAGCAATCCCCATTGGTTCTCAGAGAATCTGCAACATTTGTATGAGATAATATAAATTGGGTAGGCCAACAAATGTATTAGAGTGACTGCCCTCGTGCAATGTGTCATAACTAATAGTTTTGTTCCATAACACACACTTCTGCAGTGCGTCTTACTGCACTTCTCCTGCATGCTGATGCGGCAAATGCACTGATGCATGGCATACTCACCACACAGGATTGGATGGAATGGTTGTGGGTTATGCGATACTAATAGGGATAAAAGTTGAGAATGTGGGCAATAAAGGTACCATACTAATTTTATTAGATAAATTTCTAAAAGTATCACTGTTTAAGAATGAAAATAAAGGTATTGAGGTATTAGACTATACCGTGTTAAATTGTCTGACATAAATGCGTTCGGTAGTATTATTGTTTGCCTAGAACAACTCTGCCACACTTAAAATAATACTACCGAATGCATTTATGTCAGACAATATAACATGGGTACGGTCTAAAACCAATACCCTTATTCTTTAAGTACACACCTGTATCCCTTTTGGCCTAGTCTCCATTGCATCGTGGATGACATCTCTGTAACCGAAACTTGATTGAAATGGTTCGCCATTTGCTCAGTCACAGCGCCATCTCCAGCTCCTAGGTCAAGTAAATGGTCAGCCCTCCAATCACCGTCCACTCCTATTAATGTCCGGAATTGCTGGGTGGAGAGGACAAACATGGAGCCTCTTCCTAAAAGGCTGTAAATGAAATATACAATTTAATATTAAACGGTTTTAGCGATTTTCAATTTCTAGGGTAAACACGTGTTTGTGATAGACAATATGATTGTTAACACCGTTAGCACTACCTGCTTCCTTACAGTGTCTCTTGGTTATTTCCACACACCCTTGCTATCAGAACAACCTTTAACATGTGCTGGAGACAGCATGTGACAACTGACAAACAAGACTTGTTTGGCGATCAGACAAGATCACAAAGACCAGGGATTCCTCAAACATTGCTTTGAAAAGTTTGATGAGCCCATCTCTGAACGTAAACACCTGCATTCCTAAGCAGACCGATGGAGGTTGCTCAAACATGACATAGATGAGCTCAAGATGGTCATGTTGGAAAAAGTGTATAGAAGTTTGAGGACCCAGACACCCTAATATTAGGCCAAGACAAAAAAAAAGATCTGGCTCACATACGGTACCTGCGCGCATAAGTATGTGGAGGCACTTCTGCCGCGTAACTCTACAGGGTGAGCCCAACATGTTGCATATATATTTTCCTAAATGTATAAGAGACCGACCTTTTTTTTGTGTGAGGCTGAAGCAAGTCGGTAACATGGGCTATTACTGGTATTAATAGTAAGTAAATGGCAAAATGAATTCAAACACCTACCCATTGACAGAAGTAGTTGTCATAACAAAGCCCAGACAAGACTTGACCAAAGAATGCCACATTTGGGTTGGGTACCAGTCTGATTTCTCATAACTTTGATCTAGAAACTCTTCGGTTGCCTCGTCCAGTGTACACTGCACAAATAGATGTTGTATGTGTTCTGGGAACTGCTTCAGGTCACAGGAGTACCACTGTAAATTGTAAAGATATCATTTTCACGATGAATTTTATTTCGAAAATGGGCCATCAGCATCAGGCGATGAAAAAACAACTCTGTTGTACAGGCAAACAGACCTCTCAGGTAGGGTAGGTAGGCCTACCGTAAAACGGGGTGAATAGGGACAAAAATGGGAACAGTTTTTTAAATGTGACCCGGCCAGTTTGTGTACCGTAAAACAGGGTGAATAGGGACATGTGGCCCCCTGGTCCCTATTCACCCTATTTTATGGTACACAAACTGGCCTGGTGACATTTAAAAAACTGTTACCATTTTTGTCCCTATTCACCTCATTTTACGGTAGGTCAGGCTTTTTTTTTCTCAAAAGAAATGTGGGAAATTTTGGTGAATTATCAAGCATATTTTGACATTTAGATTGCAAAAAGTTCCTGGCCAGGTGCTTTTAATTTTATGTTTAGCCAATTCAAACTCAGTAATCAGTATAACAAATCTAAAAAAGCAATATCTCCACAATGTCACACCTCATTCATAAAAATTGAGTGGGTACTTTGAAGTTATGATGCTTTTTTAGTAACGACACCTAACAAAACAAATTGTATTTTCATTGGGATGTCATTGATTTATATTTGAACTCATAATATTTGTGCTATCGAAACCGGTCAGGCTGCTCAGGCATACATGGATAATGGATAAATGGTGGGCTGTGATTCATTTCACACAAATTGTTACTGCTTAGCACACACTAGGCAATGATATACATGTAGAAATAAGTTTAACCTTGTTTTCGGTTGACCTGGTTGCTTAAGTCATCATAACTTTAAATGTATCCACTCCAATTTTATGAATGAATGAATGAATGAATGAGGCCTGTTTAAATATATATAATATTTTCAATACTGATTACTGATTTAAAATTAGCCAACATTAAAGCACCTGCTCAGGAACATTTTGTACCACTTTCTAAGGCAACAAAATAACCATGTTCTATGGGCAAACGGACCTCTCTGTTATGAATTTTTATTTTCTAAATCAAAATGTTGTCCAAAATCTTTCAAAACAATTTTGTACAAATAATAATTAAACATTAAAAAAGGGGGTCAGTCAAACATAAAAAAAGGGGTCAAAACCGAATGTAGAACCAGCCCCCCCCCCCACCCCCCAGCGTCGCCTTACAGTAACATTTTGACTTTAGTGTCTCCTCACCTTATCTGTTTTAAAATACTGCTTCATTTGGTTCCGGTCAAACAGTGGACTGGTTTGATGCTCATACACAGACTGTAGAAATGGACTACGGATACGACCTCTCCCGGTTTCCACATCCATGATGCACATCAACAATGAGATTATCTGATGATGAAAAATTATATTATGAATTATGGGGTGTGATAGAAAATAATTAGTAGGGATCAAAAAGGTTTAGTTTACATGGGTGTATGTATCAATGCCATTGGTGATGGGTTGGTGAGGAATTAGGCAACTTATTTCCTCCTATTTTGGTAGTGAGATAAAGTTAGGCAGTAAAGTGTGACTGTGTGAGTGTATTCCATAGTTTATTGTAAGGGTTGCTTCAGATCAGTTGTATCTATCAGCCCACTTTTTTTTGAAAATTCAGAAGATATTTTCATGTTAAATTTTATTAATAAGATGATCAACTTGAAAAATGTGGCTTTTAATGTCAAAATTGCCTGAAATTTCTATCATTCTCTCAGGGTACGATTTACCCAGTGTTAGGGATGTTCATATTATTGACTACAGAGGGCGACATTTTTTTGAAAATTAGTTGGCCAAAATATGTAGAAAACTCCATGTGTACCTCTTTTAAATACAGCGATGTAGTACGATGTGACTAGAATGTATTCACTGATGTCTATATAACCCGCACAAGCAACTACCTAAAATGGTTTGAAATGTGCATGATACTTGCCCAATCAGTTTTCAGCAATATTATGAGGCAAACTACTTTTGGTTATAACTTTTTATTATTCAGCCTGCAGACATGGTTGAACCATCATTCGTGGAGAGTAGATCACTGTGATCGTATCGGAACAAGTCTGAGCCACCTCGGACTAAGTATATCCAAGACGTCCTCTCGACATCTATGATCTAACGGCACCAGTCCGGTCTATCTCTATAAATATTCAAAGTAGTAAGCTTACTAAATTTATCTGCAAAAGTGCAACTGCCAATTCTGATCTGACTCTAACTGTTGAGTGTTGTGTTACCCTAAGTGTTGTTGTTGACTGTTGGTCATGATTTGTCAGTAGGCCTACTCACTCAGTGAACTGAGTGAAGGCGAAAAAGTTGAACGATCTAAATGATGATTACAATTACATGACCGTGACGACTATTAGTATTGGCGTATTAATTACTTACACAGCTATAGATATGTTGTTTATAAATGTTGATAACCATCTATGTGCTTGAAGGATACGCCAGCCTATTTATATGTATCATGATTTTCAGCCAAAAACATGGATTTTCAGCCAAAAACATGACCCTAAAATTGATATTGCAAAAAAAGATGTTTTTAAGCAGTAAAACAAGCCCGTCTCCCGTAAACAAAAGAGGGAGCTATAATTTGGATAATTGCACTGAAATCCCAGGCAGGGCTGGTTGATTCACTTGGCAAGGCTTTCAGTTCAGGAAAAAAAGAGTTTCTTGAACAATAACACCGAAAATAATACAATAAATAAAGTTGTCTTAAAAAGGCTATTTAAAGAAAGGAAAATAGTAGGCCCGACTGGACTCTCTGTTGCGACTACTTGATTATGTAAAGTATGTAAAGTGATAAGTAGAGTCAAAAAGAAAAAGAAAAAAGGAAGGCCTTTTTTCCCAAACTTTTCAACGCAAAATCTCCCTTCGAAGGAGGCCCCTATAAATCGTTTTATATCATAGTTCTGGTTGGTTGATCACCACAAAAAGTGTTTAAAATGTATTAAAAAAAGAAACAAATCTGTTACAAAAAATTCAAACTCTAAAACAGCTGACCAAAAAAACTTAAAGAAAAAAATTAAATTTAATCAGACCCAAAAAAGGAAGCGGGAGACACAGGTGTATTATTTTATTTTTGCCTAATATGGTGCCAAATCTACTAGATGAAGCACTTTGCCGAACTGAAGTGCATGTGCTTTTTTTCCTTGGAAGTTAGTGTAATTGATGTAGAACGTTATTACATTATGTATAGTAGGCGTGCATGTGCTATCTACTGAAGGTAGCAAATTGTTATAGGGTTCAACAAAAGAAAGTATACCACTTTGTTTATGTCATTTTGAGTAACATATATTTTTGTTTAGACCAAACAGGCTAGATAGGCATTTAGATGAATCTTTTAGCCATAATTTGATACCAAATTTGCCCCCTAACAACAACGATAAACCATGACTAGCACCATTTAAAGAAAATTAGTCACTTTTCAAAAGTCACATTTTCAATACACATACGCGGGAAGAAAAGACCACAAGTTGCCTGTTCATAATCAACTCGCTCAGGCACAACCCAACGCAGTTGCACTGTGTGATCAATATCCATTTCATTCCCGGCCAATCAAAGTGCCACGCACAGCATTTTCTCGCGGCTTGCGTGCGTTGAAAATGTGACTTTTGAAAAGTGACAAATTTTCTTGAAATGGTGCTAATCATGGTTTATCTTTGTTGTCAGGGGAAAAATTTGGTATCAAATTATGCCTAAAAGATTCATCTAATGGCCTATCTAGCCTGTTTGGTCAAAAAAAATTGAATGTTACTTAAAATGACATAAACAAATTGGTATACTTTCTTTTGTTGAACCCTTTACTAGGCTTCCTTAGATGCATATGAACTGTAATCGATAGATTAAGCAGTGTCAAAGGCCTGACACTGGACAGGCAGGGGTATATATTTTTAAGTTGTTTGTCTCAGCTAATTGTTTCTTCCCCATACAAAATTCACATTTCCCTCGATCCCCCTTTTCCAGGAATGTGAATGAACCAATTTTTTTCTTCTTTTCAAACCGAAAACTTGAAAAAGTGCGTGAAATCGGGGCTATATTTACTACTAGCTTTCTTAGGAATTTTGAATTGTAAAAAATTTGATGTTTCTGACAGAAATTATTTTTGAAAATATGGTAGATTCCAAGTTAGTGTAAAACGTTTCTTTTTTTGCCTTCCATATTATTTTCCAACCACTTAGTGCTCCCCTAATTGAGATACACCCTGAATTTTCAATTTACTCGATGGATTTGTCTTTTTGGAAGGTCGTTTAACACATTTCAGAGGTGGTGTGGGTGTGTATATAACAAAGACCTAAGACCCTAGGGTGTGTATAAAACAAAGACCTAAGACCCTAGGGTGTGTATAAAACAAAGACCTAAGACCCTAGGGTGTGTATAAAACAAAGACCTAAGACCCTAGGGTGTGTATAAAACAAAGACCTACGACCCTAGGGTGTGTATAAAACAAAGACCAAAGCCCCCAGGGTGTGTATAAAACAAAGACCTAAGACCCTAGGGTGTGTATAAAACAAAGACCTAATATCCTAGGGTGTGTATAAAACAAAGACATAAGACCCTAGGGTGTGTATAAAACAAAACCTAAGACCCTAGGGTGTGTATAAAACAAAGACCTAAGACCCTAGGGTGTGTATAAAACAAAGACCTATGACCCTAGGGTGTGTATAAAACAAAGACCTATGACCCTAGGGTGTGTATAAAACAAAGACCTAAGACCCTAGGGTGTGTATAAAACAAAGACCTATGACCCTAGGGTGTGTATAAAACAAAGACCTAAGACCCTAGGGTGTGTATAAAACAAAGACCTAAGACCCTAGGGTGTGTATAAAACAAAGACCTAAGACCCTAGGGTGTGTATAAAACAAAGACCTAAGACCCTAGGGTGTGTATAAAACAAAGACCTAAGACCCTAGGGTGTGTATAAAACAAAACCTAAGACCCTAGGGTGTGTATAAAACAAAGACCTAAGACCCTAGGGTGTGTATAAAACAAAGACCTAAGACCCTAGGGTGTGTATAAAACAAAGACCTAAGACCCTAGGGTGTGTATAAAACAAAGACCTAAGACCCTAGGGTGTGTATAAAACAAAGACCTAAGACCCTAGGGTGTGTATAAAACAAAGACCTAAGACCCTAGGGCAAGCATGTGCAACCTGCGGCCCGCGGGCCACATGCGGCCCGCCGACCTCTAATCTGCGGCCCGCGAAGCAATCCGAAAATTCCCATTGATGCGGCACGTTTTAACCGGAACTCCCTACTTTTACACAAATGGCGAATTGATTTAGTGGTGTGCTCCCTTATAATTAGTAGGGTGACGCGCTGCATTAAGTAAATATAACTCAAGGCGTGATTGGTGATAAAATCCCTGGTTAAAATGGCGCTGCAGCAGCAACAGCGAGTAAAAAGAGGAAATTACATGAAGAGAAACGGGTATTCCATGAGCAATGGACTTCCCCTCTCCCTATTACTCCACCTCCGGATGTGTTTTGGAATGTTTGACAATCACTGCGGCCCGTGAATAGATCTCAAAATCACAATGCGGCCCGTGTGGTAGAAAAGGTTGCACATGCTTGCCCTAGGGTGTGTATAAAACAAAACCTAAGACCCTAGGGTGTGTATAAAACAAAGACCTAAGACCCTAGGGTGTGTATAAAACAAAGACCTAAGATCCTAGGGTGTGTATAAAACAAAGACCTAAGACCCTAGGGTGTGTATAAAACAAAGACCTAAGACCCTAGGGTGTGTATAAAACAAAGACCTAAGACCCTAGGGTGTGTATAAAACAAAACCTAAGACCCTAGGGTGTGTATAAAACAAAGACCTAGGATCCTAGGGTGTGTATAAAACAAAGACCTATGACCCTAGGGTGTGTATAAAACAAAGACCTATGACCCTAGGGTGTGTATAAAACAAAGACCTAAGACCCTAGGGTGTGTATAAAACAAAGACCTATGACCCTAGGGTGTGTATAAAACAAAGACCTAAGACCCTAGGGTGTGTATAAAACAAAGCCCTAAGACCCTAGGGTGTGTATAAAATAAAGACCTAAGACCCTAGTGTGTGTATAAAACAAAGACCTAAGACCCTAGGGTGTGTATAAAACAAAGACCTATGACCCTAGGGTGTGTATAAAACAAAGACCTAAGACCCTAGGGTGTGTATAAAACAAAGCCCTAAGACCCTAGGGTGTGTATAAAATAAAGACCTAAGACCCTAGTGTGTGTATAAAACAAAGACCTAAGACCCTAGGGTGTGTATAAAACAAAGACCTATGACCCTAGGGTGTGTATAAAACAAAGACCTAAGACCCTAGGGTGTATAAAACAAAGACCTAAGACCCTAGGGTGTGTATAAAACAAAGACCTAAGACCATAGGGTGTGTATAAAACAAAGACCTAAGACCCTAGGGTGTGTATAAAACAAAGACCTAAGACCCTAGGGTGTGTATAAAACAAAGACCTAAGACCCTAGGGTGTGTATAAAACAAAGACCTAAGACCCTAGGGTGTGTATAAAACAAAGACCTAAGACCCTAGGGTGTGTATAAAACAAAGACCTAAGCCCCTAGGGTGTGTATAAAACAAAGACCTAAGACCCTAGGGTGTGTATAAAGACCTAAAAAACAAGCATGTTACGCTTCCTAATACAACATCTTTTTTGTTGTTGGCCTAAACTCAGTTTTATAATAATGCAGGTGTGTGCTATCTACTGTAGATAGCAAAATGTAATATTGTTTTAAACTGGATTTTATAATATGGGTGTGCTATCTACTGTAGATCAATTGAGATTTTAATTTTATGGTTGGTGATGGGGCGTGACCGTGGATATCTTCATAAAGTAGGTTTTATTGATCAAATGCAGGTGTGTGCTATCTACAGTAGATAGCAAAGTGCTAGACTGCCTGATAGCTTTATAGACCAGATTATCTGTTTTGGAGTTGTTCTTTTAAGGGGGCTGTCAAGTGTCAGAAATAGCCTCCGTAAAACTGCCGTAACTTCGTCATTATTCATATAATCCATATAAAAGTATACATTTTTTTGAAGGGAAGGGCTCAATGAATCCATTTTTCGTATCAAATTTCACTGAAAATCGTGATTTTTATATTTTTGCCCAAAAATGCCTTTTTGGGGGGACAATTTGTTTCAAACAATCTAACAAAATAATTTGTGGGTAAAAAATGCTAACATTTTACAGAAAGCATCTTAATTCAATTATCTAGGACACACCTTTTTTTTTTTGCCTTTAAAATTTTTAGTTCTGAAATTATTCGGAATTTTTAGATACAAAATCTCAAAATTCACTTTTTTAGCACTTTTTGGTCAATAATTTCGAAACTAAATTTTTTAAAGGCAAACAAAAATATGTGTCCTAGATAATTGAATTAAGATGCTTTCTGTAAAATTTTAGAATTTTTTACCTGAAAATTATTTTGTTAGGTTGTTTGAAAAATTTAGGCAAAAAAAAAGAGGCATTTTCGGGCAAAAATATAAAAATCACGATTTTCAGTGAAATTTGATACGAAAAATGGATTCCCTGACTCATTTCATTGAAAAAAGTGTATACTTTTATGTACAATAAATAAATAGTTTGAAAGTTACAGAGCTTGAAAAATTCATACAACGACACTTGACAGCCCCCTTAACTTCGTCAGAGATAGTAAAGAAACAGCCTGTAGCTTTCCTTACACTTTCTAAGTATGCTTAGTTCATCTAACTCTGTGCAGTGACGTCAGAGCATATTCCACAAATCAATGCAGCATTTAATATACGCGCAATGCTGGGATTCATCTAGGATTGTGTTGGTACTTATGTGAGCGCATTATGATCATGATAATAGGCAGAAGCGTAGCTAGGGTCTTTATTTGAGGGGGTATGAGGGGGACAGCATGAGGAAGGGACAGGCCTGTGACCAGGGGGGGGGGGGGGCATAACCGACTATTTTTTGTATATATACACTCGTCAAAAGAAGTTCCTTGCCACTCATTGAAGTTAAAATATTTCACATAAATATTTAATATTAAATTAAACAATTGCATGTCAAAATAAGCAGACAATAATTCTCTATCATGTCTGTATGAAATTAAGATGTACGCATTCATGCATGGCTGAGCATATTCATTAAGCAATGGTAAGGTGCGTAAAAGGAAATTGCAAGAAATGAGCATTTACAGTCATTTGAATGGAGGGATTATCCAATATTTTGCAATCTTCTTGCCATTGTCAAGTGAATGGGATCTGCCATGCATGAGTGATCATGTCTAAATTCCATGTTAAGCTGTTAGAGGATTACTTTCTGCTTATTTTGATATACAATTATCTATATATATATAATTATATATAATTATGCGTGAGAAATTGGTGCAGATAATTACCCAAGTGTGTTGATCTGTTTAAATAATTATATAAATGAGAGAAATTGAACAGATCTAATGCGTAGCACTATTAATTATAATTATATATATTCTATTAAATATTAATTTAATTTAAGTGGCAAGGAACTTCTTTTGACGAGTGTATATACATATAGTTTGGTCATTTCTTTTGAGGGCATATACATAAAGTTTGGTCATCTCATTTGGGGGCATCAGGGGAGGGGGCAAGCCTTCTGGCAGGGGGAATGCCCCCTCTAGTTACACCCCTGATAATAGGGTTGCGTTCATTAGAATATGCTGTGACATCCATGCAAAATTAGATGAACGAAGTATACATTTTCTTCTATACAATACCATCTCTAAGGCATGAAACATTCAGTATGATGCAGCTGTTCAAATTAAATAATAATGTGATCCATTCCCCCTGTAAATAATAATGTGATTTATTACAACAGTAAAACTTTCTCAGTGAACAAATTTAAAGATATAATAATACTAACACTAATTTCAACATAGAAATAATAGGCATATATACGACGGGTATTAAACAAATTATAAATATGCTGCACTAATTTCAACCTTTTACACCCGAAATAAAAACAGTCTGTTGAAGCTTCCTTCAGAAGAATGTTCTTTTCCTTGATATTTTTAATTCAACATTTTGTGGAGAGAATAAAATCTGATTTTAAACACTTTTGGCACATAAAAAAACAAACAAAAAACATCCCCATATGAAACTAAGGGGTCGTCCAAAATTATTGCCATATTCACTTACGTACAGAGCGTACGTAACTTTTTACCCCCTCCCCCCCCCTCGAGTTACGTACGCAATAAATGGCGAAATTTTATTTTATTTTGTACTTTAAAAAAAAAAACCCGCCTCTCAAGATCGCCATTTAAGTTACGTACGGTTGGGGTATATTTCGACCCCCTCCCCCCCTCTTACGTACGCTTTGTACGTAACTGAAAATGGCGAAAATTATGGACGACCCCTAATTGAGTAGTCTTTGGACAAGTTGGATGTACACAAACAGTCCATAACTTTTATTAGGAAGAACACTATTACAGATACAGGGTGAGTCCAGAAAGAATTGACAACATTTTTACAAAGTGACAGGAACATTTTTACAAAAGCTTCACATATATTTCAGGCTTGTTTATTTAAAATAATTTTAATAAATCAAATAATATTGCCAGAAACATCATTCATAAGCTTTAGTTTAAGAAAGTACAGTCCAACCTTGGTTATCCGGACATGATGGGACCAAGCAATGAGCGGATAAATGAAAAATCTGGATAAGTGAATTATGTGTAATTTTGCATTGACTGTCCTGAAGTGCTCAAATTGGGACAATAGCAGGGTACTGGAATGAGGGTTAATTATAGTGACAATCTATTATTTCAGCACTACCAATATCAAAAGACGGCTTCAAATGCTTTAGAGTGAGAAAATAGGGTGATTAGGCTGTAAAAAACTTATTTCTTATAAGATCAATCAGCCGGATAACTGAGGTTGGACTATAAAACATACACTATCGCACTTTGATTGTAACATCCACTTTAGTAGAGCCCTGTTTTAGAGTCAATCCACAGGCCGGATGGCAACGTCACATCGTTATTCTCATGGATTGAAAGAATATATTAGATTATTCAATGGTATGATATATTCAATGGTATGATAAATACCATCCTGTAGATTGACTTTACAGTAGAGGGCTCTGCTAAAATTTGTGTAACATTATAGGCCTAATGCAAAGGTTGAATTCCAAAAATCGTTATAACCCTTACAGCCCCGAAACCCATTTGAAAAATATGCTGGCAGCATGTGTAGCCTCAGTCTATCTCGCCAGGGGTTCACGGCGGGTGATAAATGCGCACGGAATCGTTAATTGTGGGTGATACATGCTGGAGGACACAGGTCGAATCCTGTCACCGACAAGTCCGGTTTTCCCCGCTAAATTTCGCCCATTTCTACCCCGGATAGTTTTTTCAACATTTCTATCCCAAAAGTGTTATGGTTAAGCTAATAATTAAATAATCTTTCTGGCATTATTATATATTTTGTATAATTAAACAGGTCTGAAATGTTTGTTAATTACCAATTTGAAAATTTGACGAGAAAAACTAACAAACCCTTAATATTCTACATGTAGCTCTATGAAGTCTATGGTTAACACTGTCCAGTACACGCGCCAGGCAGATGGCTGTTCCAAAATGTCACAAACTATTTCAAAAATGTCAAAATTATTGAATTAAATCACCATATTTGGAAAAACCATGAGAAACGTATTAAAATAAATACAAACATGCCTAGTATTGGTTCTGTAATTCTTGAGATACACTTTGAAAATTGGGAACAGTTTCTGACAAATCTGATTTGTAAAATATGGTAAAACAAATCGCGGTGTGGAAAGTGTTAAGACGTGCCACACACCACTGTGTAAAACCAAAAATGCCCAGGGTAGGAAATAACCTTACTTCATTTCTTATCAAATCAAAGTACAGAAATTGAATAAAAAGGAAAGGTATTTTCAAACCTATAAAACATGGCTTATACAAATTGTGTAACATTTTCTACTACTGTCTGTAAAACTAAGGCAAAATTAGACTAAACACCATTAGGCAAACAAGTTTTTTGTTGTGTTGCCCTCAAGTGCCAAAAATCTTGAAGTCAGGTCGGTTGGTCGATTTTCCCTTTTTTTTGCTGACAAATATTACTGACAGACCATGGTTTATGATGAGACAAAATTGGTAAATGTCAATTTGACTAATGTTTCTAGTGTGATAATAGTTAAAAAGCAACCTAATCAAGCAAACTTATTCATTTTAAGCAGAAAATAGTAATATTTTGACAAATTGGGTAAAATTGTGAGATAGGCTTTTACGACGGGTATTCATAATATAAGTAAAGGCTTTTACGACAGGTATTCATAATATAAGTAAAGAGTTTAACAGGTTCGCTTGTGAAATATTTGTGGCTCTGAAAAGAGCCGTTCAGATTAATTGCTGCTTTCCACCGAATAGAGATAGTGGCTCTGAAAAGAGCTCTACACATAGGTTGCACAAGTAGGAAATAGCAACTACTCTCAAATCATCGGGCAAGGGGCAGCCCAAATTATGATAACAATAGAGAAGTGGCAATCTCTATGTTTTGCTTAATATTATAATAATTTGGATTATTTGGTCCTGAAGAAGTTAGAGCTAAGCTTGACAGATTAAACTTGTCCAACGGCGAACCCGTTAAACTCTTTACTTATATGACAAAAATTGTGACCCTAACTTTTGAGATTTTAGGGTTGGTCGCTGAAGGTAACACAACAACAACATAATTTGGCCTTAGTATTATCACTATACTACCAGAGAACTATACTATTGCTATAATGCAAGTATCAGAAAAACAAGATTAAGTATTTAGAGTATAACAAATAATACATCAAGTAAAAAACATTATAATATAATAGTATTCTAGTAGTATAAACATATAAAAGTTAGAAAATGGTATATAAATAATGCAGATGTTTAATAGACGTTATTCATAATTGGCGCATTTATGTCAAAAGGGGGCCGTGCTATCCAACTGAGCATGCTCAGAGCAATTAGTGCTCCGAAAACGAGGCCAGCGATGTAGCCGAGACGAGAGTGATGTTCAATATTTGACCTTATTACATACATGAAATAAACTTGAACGGATAAATTTAGGTACTTTTAAAACCACATAAACCCCCTACAACCGCCCCTCCCTCGCCCCCCACTGCAACTACATCAACCAGTTGGATTTATAATCATAACCCTCCTTAACCATTTCCCGTGGCTACTTCATTAACTCTTAAACTTAGCCTAAAACATTTCCCATGGTTTTACCCTCCCCCATACACACACCCAAACCAGATTGATTTATAATCACAACCCTCCTTAAGGAACAATTTTTTTTCTTCTTCTTAATTTTCACTTTTTTCCTCTAATTTTACCCTGATTAACCCTTACAGCCCCAGATCCCATGAAATCCCATTTCCCAGCATCCTGGTTCCGCGTGGCGCTGAGGTTTTTGTGTGAAATAATGGCCCCGGGCTATATAGCTGGGCGAATACACTCGCCCAGCACAGCTTCCCCCGTGGCGCAGTTGGTAGAGTGTCCGCCCGCCAACCGAGAGGTCGTGGGTTCAAACCCCGGGGCGTGGCACCTCTTGTTGTGTGTGCTTTTTTCGCTTGAAAAAAATTTCGTTGGAAAATCCACCGGGTGGGTTAGGGTTAAACCATTTCCTGTGGCTACTTCATTAACTCTCGGTCCCTCGACCCCCCCCCCCCCAACATGACACCAAATATTCCTACCAACAGGCCTATAACCATTTCCCGTGTGGCTTCTGCGCCACGTGTAGGAGTGCCTGTGCCGCGGCAGTGAGCCCTTGCGCAAACATGCACGCAATGCGTTACCACGGTATGGTTACGCAGTAGTACGCGCAATGCACACTGTTATTCATTGGCATCTATGAGCCAAATCTGAGAGTTTTTTTGCTGTTTTTGGAGCCAATTATTAACCAATTTCACTGAAATAAACTTTAACACCCTTCCCGTTATTTCCTCTATCTTTCATGCAAATTAGGCACCACTTTGATCACAACTAACGGAGAAATAAGGATAACAAACACACAAACAAACAAACTTAACTTAAAACCAAGAGAATTAGCTGAAAATCTGCAAATCGCGAAAATATAATCTCTCGAAAATTACCACTTTTACAGTATTTTAGTACAACGCAACCACCAAGTTATTTGACATTCTATTCAAATGTAGTGCTGTTTCTTTATTCAGCTTAACACTTTCCAAGCGGTAGCGTCTGCAGACGAAATTCCAAAAGTTCACAAAATGTTTCAAAAATGTCACCATTATTGAATTTCATTACCATATTTGGAATCACCTTGAGAAATGCATTGAAATAAGTACACACATGCCAAGTATTGGGTCAATAATCATTGAGATAGACTTTCAAAATTGTGAAAGGTTTCTGAAAAATCTGTTTGTGTATGGCAGAAATAATAGCAGCGCGGAAAGTGTTAAGTTTAGTGAGTTCCAAATTGACGAGAAATATGCAGTTATCATGCGGTTTAGGATACACAATTCATAGTATTAAACTAATTAACAAAGCTACAATAACAAGATGAGTCTAAAAAATTATAGATATATATACATTAGATTACAAGGAATGAGGACGTAAGGTGAACCCTGAGTGAATATCACTTGTGGTCATTACAAGGAATGAGGACGTAAAATGAACCCTGAGTGAATATCACTTGTGGTCATTACAAGGAATGAGGACGTAAAGTGAACCCTGAGTCAATATCACTTGTGGTCATTACAAGGAATGAGGACGTAAAGTGAACCCTGAGTAAAAATCACTTGTGGTCATTACAACTTACAAGGAATGGGGACGTAAAGTGAACCCTGAGTGAATATCACTTAGTGGTCATTACAAGGAATGAGGACGTAAAGTGAACCCTGAGTGAATATCACTTGTGGTCATTACAAGGAATGAGGACGTAAAGTGAACCCTGAGTGAATATCACTTGTGGTCATTACAAGGAATGAGGACGTAAAGTGAACCCTGAGTAAAAATCACTTGTGGTCATTACAACTTACAAGGAATGGGGATGTAAAGTGAACCCTGAGTGAATATCACTCAGTGGTCATTACAAGGAATGAGGACGTAAAGTGAACCCTGAGTGAATATCACTTGTGGTCATTACAAGGAATGAGGACGTAAAGTGAACCCTGAGTGAATATCACTTGTGGTCATTACAAGGAATGAGGACGTAAAGTGAACCCTGAGTGAATATCACTTGTGGTCATTACAAGGAATGAGGACGTAAAGTGAACCCTGAGTGAATATCACTTGTGGTCATTACAAGGAATGAGGACGTTAAGTGAACCCTGAGTGAATATCACTTGTGGTCATTACAAGGAATGAGGACGTAAAGTGAACCCTGAGTGAATATCACTTGTGGTCATTACAAGGAATGAGGACGTAAAGTGAACCCTGAGTGAATATCACTTGTGGTCATTACAAGGAATGAGGACGTAAAGTGAACCCTGAGTGAATATCACTTGTGGTCATCTTGAGAAGTAAAAAAATAGCCATGCACGGTTATATTTACACTTTCACCATGCGGCAGTTGTTAGTTCAAAAATGTCTCAAAAATGTCAAAAGTATTGAATTCCATCACCATATTTGGAATCACCTTAACAAATGCATTGAAATAAGTACAAACATACTTAGTATTGGTTCAGTAATTCTTGAGATAGAATTTGAAAGTGGAGAAAGGTTTCTGACAAATCTATTTTGTGTAGGCCTAATGGTAAAACTAATAGCCGCATGGAAAGTGTTTAGAGTAAAATTTCATGCGGGGCTGTCAGTACATTTTTATTTGGAGTTGTATGAAAAAATAATACTTTCTGTAATTGAGATGTGTTTGTAATAAATTCATTTAGACTGTACACTCCCAATACTTTCTGTAATTGAGATGTGTTTGTAATAAATTCATTTAGACTGTACACTCCCACCCAAAAAAAAACCCACCCAAAAAAACCCAAAATATTTGTTGTTTAAACAAAAACACAGAAACAAGAAACACAACACTCTAAGGCCAAACAAAGAAGATAGTCTGTCTCAGAAGCCCGCCCGCATTGGTATGTGAAATGAGCTACGGCGCGTAGGTCTATGCGCTGAGGCCTAAAAAAACTTTTTTTGATTTTTTTTTTGTTGGTTTTTCTTTTTAGAAAAAAAGTTTTAAAAAAAGTTCTCTGAAGCTTGGATTAGCAACAACAACAACAACAACAACAACAACAAATCGCATACCTCATAGCCTATTTTCTAAAATAGTCCTTAAAAAATAAAATCGCACAGCACTTAGCTTATTTGCAAAATGTTTCTGAGACAGACTATCTTCTTTGTTTGGCCAAATCTGTTCTATGTTACCCTGATTGACCCACAATTTGTTGATTTTGTCAGATTTCTTAATTGTTCTTGAAAATTAAGGTTGTTCCTATGGCTAATTTTTTATTTGATATTTTAATAGAGCTTGCTGAGCTCCACAATAATCTGAAATTTGAGATTGATCGGAGGTACGGATTTCTAGATATGACAATTTTAATGTCAAAAATGAAGCAAAATTGAAGCTTTCATTTCTTTTGTTTCTTATTGTTTTTTGACCCCCTAGCTGGCCTAGCAACAACAAAAATCTATGCAAAAATATTTAATTAATTTTGCCAAGAAAAGTATAAATGCTACAAAGCTAAAATTTTGGGAGCTTGTTAATTATAGTTTTTAGAAAGTTTCCTGTGCTTTGGGAGCTTGTTAATTATAGTTTTTAGAAAGTTTCCTGTGCTGCGGGAGGCTGTAAGACATCTGCATAGTTAATTACACTTAATTATCTAAAACTAAAGAAATTAAAGAAATTAGGCTAATTAATGCACTTAATTAATTTTTTCAAGTTCATGCACTTTTCTAAATGAAATGCCACTTGGTGTATAGATGTTGGCTATACAACTCTCCTTAATTCCTGTGCTGCGGGAATCTAATGGAGTTTTCAATAAAAAAAATTAAAAAAACTAAATTTGTATAGAAATTTTACCTAGGGAGTCAAAAAAACAATATAAAACAAAAGAAAATAGGCTGCCCTCTGTTGGCCGAAAAACAATACAAAACAAAAGAATTCAAAATGGATTTTTGACAATAAAATTGTCATATCTAGAAAACCGTACCTCCGATCAATCTCAAATTTCAGATTATTGTGGAGCTCATCAAGCTCTATTAAAATATCAAATAAAAAAATAGCCATAGGAACAACCTTAATAACAATTATTTTGCAAAAACTGGCATGAAAATGGTAAACTCATTACCACACTTATTATGTCAAGGCAGGAGCACTAACAAAAGCCTCATCTGTCTTGCATTCTCAATGTGATGTAGTGATGATGATGATAAACCAACTCAACCTATACATTTTTGTCCCCTACAACGGACCACTTTGCCGTTCTGAATGATCCTTCTCTCACATTCAAATCATGCTTTGCCCAGGGATTTCTTTGATGTTGCAGGAATAAGGATTGATTTTTTCAGCAGTTTGGAAAATGCTGACTTTTTAGATACTGCAGGCTACACGCTCATTGAGTGTCAGCAAGGATCCACTCAAACGTGCGCAATCGCCTTGCCGCTATTCCCACTCTGCGTATGCCTCCTTGGTAGAAGAACGGCACCACGCGATTTCGCTCTTTGCGCACATCCCGCATGCGATACTCTCCGCACTGCAAGACGGTCTTGGACGAAGGAATCGATGTATCATTCATATCCTGGCATTCGAGTCTGTAGCGCGCCTTTATCCATCTCATGTACCAGTCGGCATCATAGCCGTAGTCATTCAATCGCACAAAATATCTTGTACCATACTCCACCTCATCACGGTCAGCAAATAATCTCTTGTAGTGATTCACAAGATTCTGTTCCTGTTCATCTATCAAGCCATCAGGGTCAGATACGTAATCCGAATTCAGCGCATCGGTAACTATCACGGAGGAGGGGTTATCTTTGTTAAGCCAGGGGCCTAACAGTTTAATCATGGCATATATGTCCTGGTAATCGACCAGGTTGGAAGTGAAGATGCGGTCAAACTTTTTTGCCTCGGACTCAAATTTGAGATCGTGAAACTCCGCGGTTGTCAGGGTAACTGACACTTGCTGATTCTTGATGCGGCCGATGGCTCTACCAACAACGGAGCTCAAATACTTGTGGTACTGCACTGTAACAGACTTATCAAAACCCATCTTCTCGACGTTGAGGTAATCCCATAAACCAAATGGACTAGAGCACGTCTGTATGCAGTAGACAAACTCAAAGTCAGCAGGTGATTTTCTCGCAAACACTTCGCTGTCTCGATCATCTCTCTCTATTATATTATCTGGAGTGGTAGCATCAGCTCCTGTTCTCCCAGTCAGTAGTGGGTTATAAAACGGAAGATCATCCCTAGTAGAAGTCGATGGAGCAAATATTCCATCGTCATACCACTTGTCAAACGAATCCACCTGTATCTCGGGAACTCCATGCCTCCTGAAGGAGTCCGTGATGGGGACATGTTTTTGCATTTGACATCTTTGTTCATAAAGTGGTATGCAATCAGGATGACAGACCTCAAATTCCATAGAATGCCATCTCTGCCACACCTGTCTCAACTCTGCTACTTCTTCACTCGGCATATCCAGCAGCCCATTGGTCAGCTGTGACAGAGACTGGTCAGCAGTGCATAGGGTTTCTAGAGCTGCATCCAGGAGACGGTAGTCTTTCTTAGAGATCTGCATGGAGTACCAGATGGATGCAAACGTCTTCTCAAAGTCTGGCGTGTCTGCGTAGCGGACCAACATGTACAAGAGCAGCACATTTCTAGCCATGACAAATGGATCAAAGTCGCACATAGTGACACTCAAATGGCCACTGAACTCATCTGGCAAAACGCCTAGGGTTTTGACCAGACTACGGATATCTCCGCATGCCACGGACAAGACATTGTAATCCCTCTGCACACACGGATCGTTAGACGAATGCGGTATCTCCCACTCATTATCCTTCAAGTTCAGGAAATCAGCTGCCATACTGTTGCCAAAGTAAAATGGTAGATCATGCATGGAAAGCATGCGTCTGCTCTCATCTTGATATCTCTTCTGGGTAATCCGTCTCCAATTTTCGGTGAACACCTCAATCTGTCCTCGCACGTAACGGCAGTGCTCACGGTGCCGTTTCCAACACTTTTTCTGACAGGCTCGGTCGCAATAGTAGACTTCACTGCAGACAGTGCACTGTTTCAAGATTAGGGAAAAACGAAAGGATAAAGACGATCAAATGGTGTGTACACACACGAATATGATGATATAAATTCCCAAAAAGTTGCACTTTTGTAAATTATATTAAAAATAAAGAACATTTTCCATTTTGTCATGCTCTCAATGTTAACACATTATTTTGATAGAATGTTTGACGGGAATATGGCAAATTACTAAGGTATCACATTAATCCTTAACCTAGATATAACAAATAATACATTCTGAGTTTAGGTGACTTGTACAACTTTAAGAAAACAAATTAAAAAAAACCTTAATCAAAGACCAACAATATGAATAGCAAACTAAATTATTACAAATTATATCACAATGATAAAAGATTAAAAACATTACATAAGTACAAAAAGATTACAAAATTAACTGTCAGAGTTAAAGTCAAAAGATTTTAAAATTACAGAAGTACAGTACCATACTACAAAATTACGAAAAGATTAAATTTGTAAGGCGTCATAAGTGACTGTGACTTAGGCCTAAAAAAAGAAGAAGTTTGATTGGCGTAACATGACCAAAACAAATAGGGTAGGTCGGTCGGGATTTTTTTTTTTTTAATAATTTTTTTTATTTTTAAATAATCTACTTTTGAACACTTAAAAGACAGCAGTACACACAAATGAAGAGACGGCAACTAACAGACTCTATGAGTACAAGTTTCTGAAGTTTTAAACAATAACTTACGTCAGATTTCAGGTTTTTTTGTTTTTTGGTGTGTTTTTTGTTTTTTTTTCCCCTTAAAATAATAAAAAATATTCAGGGTCGGCGATGTATTTAGGGTCGGTCGGGTTACGCCAATCAAACTTTTTTTTTTAGGCCTTATACCCAATACTTTTACGATTGGTGTCAAAATAATATTTTGCATCACCATACATACAATCTGAAAACTTAAACCGAGACCAATGCAATTACATCATAATGGAAACATGCATTGGGGATTGGCCAAATTATTTAAACATTGCCCCCACCCCCCCCCCCCCCACCCCCACACCCCATTATAAATAGAAAATGTTGAGTTTTAATGTCCAAATTACTTAAAATTAGCTTTAAATTAGTAGTCTGAAATGTCTAATTTTGAACAAATTAAGCTAATATAACGTGATGTTTACCACAAAAAAGCCAACTTTTTTGCGCACATTTTGCCAACACCTGATTTTTATCTTGCCCCAACCCCCCACCCCCATGATATCTTTTCTTAAACGTAAAAGTCTTGGGTATACGTCCTTAACCGGCCCAACATGTATGATCAAAATTACATGTGGTACATGATTAAATACCCTACCCTCAAAATTACAAAATCAACTGCATGATCAAAAAGATTACAATTAGTAACATATTGAAGGTGTAATGCCACAAGGCCCTATCAGCTTTCAAATGAGTTGAAGGTATCGAAGGCAATTGCCTTCGATGCCCCAATTTAGTTGCCTTGATTGCCCAATTTTTGGCTGATTCCACTCCATTCAAAAGTACATAATTACCTTGGAGAAAGTTGGTGCCCCTTTCAAATTGCCTTAAATTGCATGCCCTCTTCATTTCTTATTTTGAGGCCTGGCTGCCACATGTTCATTGCGTTAGTTATACTGAGCAATTGGTTAATATTACTCAGAGCAGCTATATTGCAGATACAATCTTTTTGTTCAGATACATATACCTAGTGATGTGAAAAGTTACTACCTATAATAGCTGCCATATGCTATATGTGACCTGGCACGACAAAATGAGTGTAAAGTCGCTGGGGCTGATTTTGAGTTATGGCCTGAAATAGTCGATTTGACAAGGGGAGGTCGAAAATGAGATCTTTTCATTTTCGGAAAGATAAACTATTTAAGAAATCACATTCCGAAGTTGGCGAAGTATTATTAAGAAGATATTTTGAGTCTAAATATGTTTTTTATGTAATTTTTAGAGCGGGCATTTTATTCTTACATCTCAAGAAATAATAATAGCAAAGAGAGGAAAAATGTCTCGTAATGTCTTGAAATTACCTTGTTTACAACATCATGTCCATGGGTTTAAATAGTATCCCCTATACTATGGCAAATTTGGCATGGTCTTAAAGGTCAGGGCTTTCAGGAGCTTTTAATAGTAGTTTGAACCCTGTAAATTCCTAAATGAACCAATGACAGGCCGTTTAATAAGAGGTCTTTGGCATAAACAATCTTTCAATTAAGTTTTGACAGAATATTTTGGAGAGCCAAGTGACGATAAGCTTCACTGACTTTGAAGGCCTTTTTCTACAATTCAATAATTCAGCGGTGATTAACTTCAATTTATCATAATTTCACTTTGCAATGGCATATAACAACCTTGATGTCATTTTAAACCTGAGGACATCTTCTTTCTGAAAATGTTAAGAAGAAAAAAATAAAGAAAAGAAAAAAAACCAAAAAACTTTACTCTTATTTTGTGGTGCCAGGTCACATATATGCTTGTGATGTTATGTCAAGCACTCTTGAGAGAATGCAACCTTGCGTATAGCAGCTTTTGCAGATCCCTTGATATGTAATATGATCTAGCAAATGAGTTGGAACTCAAAAATACAGATTTTAACTCTTTCCATGCGGCAGGAATCGACATTCCAAAATTGCACAAAATGTTTCAAAAATGTCAAAATTAATTAATTGTATTACCATATTTAGAATAACCATGCGAAAAGCATTGACATAAGTACAAACATCCCAAGTATTGGTTCAGATATCCTTGAGATAGACCTTGACATTTGGGAAAGGTTTCTGAAAAATATGTTTTGTATACTGTTTATACATGATCAAACCAACCAATAACCGCATGGAAAGTGTTATAAGATACAGCCAAACAAAGGAGATAATGTCTTTTGTTTCCTATTGTTTTGCAACTCATACTGCTCATGTCTTGGAACCAATTGGCCAATCTTAATGGGGTTTTCTGCAAATGTAGCTTTTCAAATGATGTTATTCAATCAAGTAGGGAACAAGCTTGAATCTGACTGACTTCAGACTCATTTTGCTTGATCACACCGCAAATGATATATACTGTACAAAGTTGTAAGTATCCTCATGAAAGAATAAGTGTGTCCTTTTTACCAATATGAGCCTGAGACAATCACTATGATCACAATATAACAGCTTTGCATGAGATCAAAACACCTCGAAAAAAGTGCATTTTTATAAAATATTAAAATTACGAAAATGTATTCACATCGTTAAATAGACTTTTGGAAAAGCGTCCTTATCCTGGGGCACACTTCATGCCTAAGAGGTGTATTTTAAACTGTTTCAAAAGTGTGATATGCCAAGTAAAATCCCGGTTAAGGGTTCCTTTTTCACTTCCTTGACAATCCTGAGCAAGGGTCGCATTATGACGCGTCTGCGCGTCCTAGACCTCTCACTTTCGAATAGTGACGCGTCAGATTTCAAATTGGAAAGCCTTGCGGGTCCTGATCAAAATTGACGATGTATGGAAATGGAAACCTTAAGAAATTCTGTAAATTACATATCCATCCTTTGCTCACAATATAAATTCAATAAAACTGTCCTCATCATCGATCATACCCGTCGACCCCTAACTAACCAAACCATAAGTCATCGACTCATAGTGTGGCCTCTAATTTTCCTAAATCAGTTTCGTCCATTTTCAAATACCCATACTTTGGCACCTCCCTTAAATTTGTTTTTTGAAGTCCTACGGGGTCCCGAAAAATTTCATGGGACCTCTCACATTTTTAATCCAGTGCTATCCCTGTCGCTGAGGTTTCTGGGAGTGCAGTCACACGGATGCTTACAACTTTGATACATGAGTGGCCCCCACCCCAGGCCTTCTTTTTGTAACTCAACTCAATACAGAAAAATGAATTTCAGTTCAAACCCATGATCGGCTATTTATAGCACCACTCGATGGCACGGCAGGAAAAATTAGGACCACCTCCGCCGCCTGTTCGACCTGTCATGCGATAGTGAAACGGTTCAATTCTGTTCAAACCAACAAGCACATCTCTCATTACAAGCCCTGCGCATGACATCACTGTTTTAGTTGAGGGCGCTTTCGGATTCGGCTCCTCCCTCTTTTCCGTCGCCAAAAACAGGGTCTTCAGAAAGCGGACAACTACATCTGCGTCATAATCATAGTCCATGGAATCGTACGGATCCAGGTAAAGATGGTAGAACTCCTCATTGTCTTGTGCCGCCATCGCAGTTGTTTCCATGGCACGATATTGAAGATTTTGTTCACCTCCATTCCATGCTGCCCTCACCTGTTTCCATGCAAACACCTCCATTATAAGCACTGCATGCGGGTTGCTCTTGCTTAGAGACGGGCCAAACTTGCGAACAAGTGGAAAGCATCCAACGTAATCCATTAAGTTTGAGGTGTATATCCTATCAAATGCTACCTCCTTCCCAAGCTCCATATCTGTGCATTCAGAGAGGGTCACCTGTACAGACAGACGCTTGGCTTGGATGAATGTCACTGCCGCAGCAATTATTTGGCTGATATATGTATGGTACATGGTTACTATGTTGTCATCATAGCTAGACTTGTTTGCCTCCCGATAGTCCCATACAATCATTGGATGCATATCAGCTTGGTTACAGTACACAAATGGCAGATAGTCTTTAGGCTGGCGGTCATCTCGTATTAGCGCACAGAACTCCTCCTTCATAGTATCAAAAGCGCCTATTCCAGACCTGCCAGTAAGAGTTGGATTGTCAAACAGAAGACAAGAAGTCTTCACACCTTCTGGGTAGAAGTCGCAGCTTTTCACCCATTTCTTCCATGAATATCGATGTCTCGATGGAAGTGTTTTCTTTTTAGCTTTCTTGGAAGCTTCACGATGTTGACTTCTTAGATTCAAAGTTCCAGGTTTGCCAACTTCGCATTCTAGCTCCCGCCAACCTTCCCAAACCTGCTGCAGGAGCTTTGTGTCTTCATCCTTCATAACAACAAGACCTTTGGTTGCCTCTTCCAACAAAGAAGCTTCTTGGCATTGATACAAGACATCAAGGGCTTTCTTGACTAGATTGTAATCTTTCGCCGATAGGCTAGCAGAATACCAAATGCTGGCAAGACTCTCTTTAAAGTCTGGGGTTTCGTCTTTCAAAGCCACCATCATGTACAGAAACAGGATATTTCTTGCCATCACAAATGGATCAAAATCACACATTGTTACATCGAGTTTACCACCAAATTCACCAGGAAGAGAAGAAATGGTGTAGAGCACGCTTCGAATATCACCACATCCTACAGAAAGAATTCTGTATGTTTTATTCAAGTCCCTAGAGACCTCATCATTCACTTGCCCATCATCATGCATTTCCCACTCGTTCCGTCGTAAGTTTAGAAAATCAACGGCAAGAGTGTTGCCAAAATAGAACGGTGGATCTACCAAGCGTTTAGTTTTGATATGATCATCTAACAGAGAGAGCGCAAAGCTTCTGTGAGCAACAATAGTGGCGCCAAGATCAGCGCAGCTCTCCCTCTTGTGGGCTTTCCAGTGTTGTTTCTGACAGTTGCGGTCGCAGTAGAAAGCGTCCCCACATGCTGCACACTGTTACAAGTAAAACATAAAAATTACACTATTTATAACACATTAACAGCGTATTTTACTTTATCTTGATTTCAATTTAAAATTGATTTCAGGCTACTGAAGTTACAAAGAAGATGTTAAGGTATTCCCACAATGCATTGCGTGAATGCCAGCCAACTATAAAGCGTTTTTCAACGATGCGTTTGTCGAGTTCAAAGATTTAGAAATAAGAAAAAGAAACATTGATAACATTGATAATTAATTAATTCATTCATTGATGTAACCTAGAACTCCAACGATGAACGCGCTATGAAGCCATGATTGTGTGCATATGGGACCGGGACCGAGACAAATTGGGTTTCCAAAACCCAATGCATTGTGGTGTCTTTAAAATATTCTTTGCTCAAGTTACAAATAAATAGATACAAGCACCATTTTTACTCCACCAGGTTACTATAGTCCGTGTCACAATGCTATGGACAAAATTCCACCAACGCGTGAGTACGCGAGTATGTGGGTAAACCTGGAAGTGCGTACCAGATGCTTTCAAAAAATGACTGCACATCCTCAATCGTGAAATTATCACGCACATGCATGCATAGTTGTTCACACATTTTCAAGCATTTGGACACAGCTCCGCCTCCGCGAACAACACCAAAACATGCTAATATGAAATAGCTTGAATTTCGTCCATGACAGTGACTTATATTATACATTCTAAATTTCCAAATTGGCACATTATGGAGACTATCTTCATGTTAAATGACACATCTGAATGGTCTGTTGTCATGCGATCTCCAAAAACAGGATCTAATTGCTATTTAAGAGGATATACAATAGTATACGTGTGTCATACCAGAGTTGTACCGAGTCATTGAATAGAGTCACCAATTTCAAAAGTGCCAATGACACAAGCTTGTAAAAAAACAAGAAATGTTCTAATTCTGAGTCCCCAAATTTGCTGAAATGAACAAATTTGAGTCACAAAATCAATGACTCGGTTACAACTCAGGTATATTTCAATGTATCAATACACACCTCCAGACGATTCACCAACATTTTTTCGCAGTTATCACATTTCTTTGGCCCAAACTCTTGGCACTCAGCAAAATGTCTTCGCTTGTCCCTATTCAAACATGTCTCGTTGCAGTACTCGCCAACTTTGCACTCTGGACAAGGAACGCTATTGTTGGGTTCCCTACAGCTCCAGCATTGTCCACGTGGTGTGTCAGACATGACTTGGTATGGAAACCTGTTGTTAAACGAATGTGAGAAAGGTATGTTAACTTTAATAAACATGATGAGCACCAATATTATGCACAGGGCTGGAAATAAATTGGGAACCCAGGAACCTGGTTCCAGGGAAATGTTGACTTAGGGGGACATTTTGGCTTTGGAGGGAAGTTTTAGGTATAAAAATAAAGAAATACATAAGAATTGAAGGGAATATTTCTACATGAAGTGAAATTTTCAAAATTTCGTTCCGGGGAAATTTACATTTTTTTCCGGCCCTGCATCACCTCTTGGGATTTGGCTAGTCTTAATAAATACCTGACCACATGATGTGGATATTAGAGAATCAGGACATGCATCGGAACCAAAACAAAATTGATTGATTTAGACTTGCCTTAAAATCTTTCTTTTTGTGACCTTAAAATCTTTCTTTTTGTGACCTTAAAATCTTTCTTTTTGTGACCTTAAAATCTTTCTTTTTGTGACCTTAAAATCTTTCTTTTTGTGACCTTAAAATCTTTCTTTTTGTGTTGCATTAATAAAAAATGAATTTGAATGTTAGGAGTGTGTCAAGAAACATTGTCGGAAGATGTGAGCATGTTACCTCATTTCATTTTACCGTGGCATCATTTTAAAATCACAAGAAAGCTTTAAAAGCACTTCCATAGGATAGTACAGGGATCAACGAACTTTCATTTGTGTGTGTTCAATGGAGACAATTCGAAGATGTTCAAAATGGCGTAGCTTCAAAACAACAAATGGCATTTTACTCAGATTTTCAGGAAATGCCTAAAATGTAACTCCTATCATATTTCGCCATCAGAAATTGAGACGCTTCGATGCGGAAGGTATTTTTTAAACAGTGCCCCCACTGGGCTATTTTCACTCAAAATGCCATTTTCAAGAAAACAAAACATCGTCATGCGATAAAAGTTGCATAAGATTATTCCATGTCCCAACAAACATGGGTTTTGCCACCAAAATAAAATTGATTGGACCGAAAATGATTGATTTATGATCAAAATACGGTTATACCATAATGGCCGACTTTTTTTGGCCAGGGCACCCTGGATTTTGCATTTTTTTGCATTTTTGTTGTTGAAAATGTTGTCAGTACGTATAAAGTCATCTAAAAATCATGTAGCAAGCACGATCTGAAACTATGACCCTCTATAGCCCACTCCTAGTACTAGACATGAAAGTAATGCTAATTGAAGCTAAAATGGTTTCAAATTTGCACAGGTTTCTATGGGGAAATGTCTAATTAGGCCATGATTCAGCAAATTTCACTTTGACCACATCATCATCATCTACCTAGGCTATACTGTGCATAAACCTCTTATTGAGTATTCTCGCACAATGTATCCCTGGAACCTAGGAATACAAACATGAGCGACACAGACCGGGATAATCCAGGGGAGGGCTACTCTTTACGAAGGAGTCTGTGACCTTTTAACGTGCTCGGGTTTTGCTCTTCCGATGCACGGGATCACAATTTCTATGTGACTTCCGAACCACGAGGCAATTGAGACTAAGACTTAAGTACCTTGCCCAAGGATACAAACATGTTGGTTGTAGCGGGGCTCCAACTCACAACCAAGGATAGCACTGGATCAAAAATGTGAGAGGTCCCATGAAATATTTACGGACAGTTTTAATTTATTCATAATGTGAGCAAAGGATGGATATGTAATTTACAGAATTTCTTAATTATCCATTTCCATACATCGTCAAATTTATGGGGTCCCTTCAATTTTGATCGGGACCCGCAAGTCTTTCCAATTTGAAACCTGACGCGTCAAACAAGAAAGTGAGAGGTCAAGGACGCGCAGACACGTCAGAATGTGACCCCTGCTCACAACCTTTGTATTGTGAATGTGAACCCTGCGTGCTATCCAGTAGACTAGCCCCAATGGTGGCTTTACTATCGCTCATGCTTCACTATACTAAAGCCACAACACCCCTCATTGACATCTGATGTCGCAAAAATGACATTTTGAAATCATCATTTGCACATCAAATATAACTGAAATCTTTCAAAATGCACTCACATGTTTGAGTTCAATAACCCTAACCCTACTACGTCTCACAGAAACATCACAGCCAGCACCACTTGGCTTGCACGCGCACAAGTTCTATCTCATGTAGCACTAAACTACGGGTATATATGGTCTCCGATTTTTTAGCCTGTGAAGCCCTCCCCCATTGGCTGAGTGGTAGCATATCTCGCCTGTCACGCGGCCGACCCGGGTTCAATTCCCGGGGCCGGCGGACATAATTTTCCCCATTTTGTATTAAACCCCCTCCCCCTGTTCTTCGTTCCATCCCCACTGCCACGTTCTAGGGTTAGGGTTAATGTTGATTAAGCATCCTCATTTTGGGGAAAATATTGAGGTGAAAAATCGACAGTGCTGACACTCAATGTGAATTTTGCGATGTCGTGAGTCTATGGAGGGTGGTAGTACCGTGTAACGAAGATGCACAACAGCTATGTGTTTATGCACTTATCAATTCAATTGCATTCCCGGCCCCGGGATAGCGGGGATTAGGGCCGGAACTTACAAATTGTAGACGCACGTCCCGGGTACAGTTGTGTACCGCCCCGGGGGCACCATTTTGTGTACGTCCCCGCTACAGTCCCGGCCCCCCATGGCCGGGACAAAGTGTACAGTCCTGGCCACCCTCACCCAGGACAAAGTGTATGCCCCGGCTACAGTCCGCAGATCGCTTAATTTCTTTCTGCAACATAACGGGATGCATATGTATTCCCAATGTGTTTATTAGACTTATTCAGTCAAGCGCATCGCATCTAAAGCTTATTGAATATTGATGGCGTTGCCTGGGGTGTAAATTTGTGTACCTTGTAGTATACTAATACTAGTACTGATAACGTACGTCCCCGCTACATGCCCCGGCTAGCGGGGCACAGTTTGTACGCTCCCGTACTCTCCCCCGCATAGCCGGGCACCGTATTTTGTACACTCGCGTACGGTCCCCGGGGCCGGGCTTGCAATTGATAAGTGCATTACGATATGGATTGGGTTGTATATTGTATATTGTCGTTTTGCCTAATAACAAACAAACCACACACTTTGTATATTGTCGTTTTGCCTAATTTTAATAACAAACTAACAAACTAAACCACACACTTTTTGGGCTTGGCAATATATTATCGAACTGGCTATTCCCAGTACGATACTGCGAATTATAACAGTTTGTCTACTATTCGCAGTACGGTTCATAGCCAATCACAAATCAGTTACCTGGAAAATACCCGGATGTCGTTTGGTCTATCCCTCAAGCTTTCACTTAGTTATTAAAATTTGACTTCCTCTCACCCACTTCCTATTGCATTCGTTAGTGATGGTGACAAGGGAGACTTTTACACATAGGCCTATTATTGATGTATTGATAGTAATTCCAGAAGTTTGTTTTGTTGCAATTGATTAAAATATTTACTCTATCCAGAATCCGGAACATTTTTGTTTTATATTTCGCACAAGCTTTGACGAATCAATTTGTTGTCCATACTTATTTTGGGCCAAAATTAAACTGGTTTGGTTGCCCTCTCGCCAACGATTTGGGAACTGAGTTTACCCCTCTCAACTACTAACCTAAGACCCTAGTAGTAACCTTCTTAAAGCCAAAATCTATTCTAATGACATTTAAGAGTAGTCTTAAGTTAGTAGTTTACCCCTCTCAACTCAGTACTATGAGACCCTAACTCTTTTGGCACCAACATCGATTCCGTACTGACATTTAAGAGGAGTCTTGTTATTAGTTTACCGCCCCCCCCCCCCCCCCCCCTCCCTTTCAACTAAACCTGAGAGTCTGAGACACTTACTCTTTTGGCACCAAAATCAATTCTAATGACTAGTTTACCCCCTTTCAACTAACCTAAGACCCTAACTTTTTTGGCGCCAAAATCGATTAGGTTACCGTTATAGTAGTTTATACCCTCTCTCAACTACTAACCTTTTTGGCGCATTTCTGTTCTGACTCATTTCACTAAAAAAAACACTTTTATGTACACATTTATAGTTTAAAAGTTACAATGCTTGATAAATTTGGCGCCAAAAAGGATTGACACTTCCCTTAAAGTCATTTTAAACTGTTGCACTGTCGTACTGCGAATAAGCTGACAACCCCTTCTTATTCGCAGTATCGTACTGCGAATAAGCTAGCAACCCCTTCTTATCCGCAGTATCGTACTTCGAATAAGCTGGCATCCCCTCTTATCCGCAGTATCGTACTGCGAATAAGCTGGTCAACCCATCTTATCCGCAGTATCGTACTGCGAATAAGCTAGCAACCCCTTCTTATCCGCAGTATCGTACTTCGAATAAGCTGGCATCCCCTCTTATCCGCAGTATCGTACTGCGAATAAGCTGGTCAACCCATCTTATCCGCAGTATCGTACTGCGAATAAGCTGGCAACCCCTTCTTATCCGCAGTATCGTACTGCGAATAGACCCTTCCATATATTATATGATATATAATAGATATAAAAATAAGGAAAAATACATTTGGTCATAACTTTGTTAATATGTAACCTACAGTTATGGTTGAACCTTTATTTTTTTAGAGAAAAGTATCATGTGTATTATTATTGCATTTTCAAAGAGATACATTAAATTTAAAAATTGTATGATCCTGCCTAAATATTAAATAAGCTTACAAATATAAAAAGGGAAAGTGATCATTAATTTGTTCAAGTGAAAATGGTGTTTTTTGTGTAATATTTTAGTTGTTCACTTACAATGACACATTCAATACGGTTCACTTAAATTCTTGAAGGTTTTCAGTCTTATCTTCGGATGTTTTTTTCGGGTTTTTCTTCAGTTTGATGACATTGACAGTTCCCGTTCCCGGACTTTTTAATTGAACACGCCAGGCTGTTGTACGTCGGGCTGTTTATAGCCGTATTGCGCGCGCAGCTACACGCAGCTATGGGCGGCCAACAAGGTTAAAACGGCTACTCAAAAAGTTATGGCCAAAACAAGACTCTTGGCCAGAACAGTATAACTGTCAAGGCTAAAGTTCAGTTTTGATTTTTGAACCAGTAAAAGCTTCTGCTAACAAGAAAGAGTTTGTCCAAGGAGGGGGCTTAGGCCTACCAGTGGTTGTTTCATCTTTTAAAATGGTGTCTTTATGCGGCATATTTCAAAAGTAAGTTCACTTGGTCTCTATTCAGTATGAGGGGCTGGAAAACTGAGACGATAACTCAGTTATAATCGTCTCAGTTGGAAAAGGTCGTGTACAGGCGCGGCGGTACGTATTTGAAAATGGGGGGGGGGGGGGGGGGGGGGGGCTTTAACATACGATCATGCAAGCGATCGAGCCGGAGCGGGACATGGGTTTATATGCGCTCAGGGGCCATTTCATGGCGTATTTTGATATAATCATGATACAGTTAACACACTTCATGACATTGTAAAGGCCCACGAAGTTGTACTTTATACAGCAATAATTAATCTCAGTCTCAGATAATAACAATCGAGAATTTTGACTTTTAATGTCAAAAACCAAAATTAGCTCTAATTTCAGACTGGTTAAAGCTATTCTTGGCAATTTTGTCATTAAACTCCAGCGCAAGCTGAGATTCCTTGGAATGAAGAGCCTGCTAGAATGTATGCATTTACATACCAACTACTGGCCGAAGGACCTCGCAATTGAGATTAAACCTTGTTGCCCAAGGATACAAACAAGTTGGCCGTAGCGGGGCTCGAACTCACAACCATGTATAGCACTGGAAAAAAATGTGAGAGGTCCCATGAAATTTTTAGGATCCCGTAGGACTTCAAAAAACAAATCTAAGGGTCCCCCAAGAAATTGAGGGGTCCTGAAGTTTGGTATTTGAAAATTTTACTTTTTTACGGACAGTTTTAATGTATTTATATTGTGAGCAAAGGATGTATGTCTGAATTTACAGAATTTCTGAATGTTTCCATTTCCATACATCGTCAAATTTATGGGGTCCCTTCAGTTTTGATCGGGACCCGCAAGTCTTTCCCATTTGAAACCTGACGCGTCAAACAAGAAAGTGAGAGGTCCAGGACGCGCAGACGCGTCACTATGCGACCCTTGCTCACAACCCCAATGGTGGATTTACTATCGTGGTATGATATGCTTTAGTATAAAAAACACAGTGTGATATGAATCCACAGTGGCGTACGTAGCTATAGGTTTTTTATCAGGCGCGTAGCTAGTCGACTCGTATACCTTGTATAATTTCACTGTCACACAATTGAACAACACCCCCTGATACTTCCCATCCGAGAACCGACCAAATCCCGGGGTGAGATCAGGGGATGGGGAGCGATCAGAGGATGGGGAGCGGTCCATGGGGAGTGAGCCCTCTATCGGTACAGTGACAAAAGGAAAAAGGTATACTAAAGCAGACTAGCGCGTAGCTAGCTTTCCCGGTCAAGGGGGGTTGGGGGCACAATAAAATTGTCGTCCCGGTTTCGGTAGTGGGAACACAATTCGGGTAGTCTCTCAGCATGTAATGTTTTTATTCATTATATGGAAGAGTAAAATGGATAAGGCGGCACCAGTATCCTTTTCATTTGGGAGGGCAAGAAAAATCTCTGGGCAAGATTTTGTGGGTAAGGTGCGCACGAAAATTTCGACTTTTGATGTCATAATTGCCTGAAATTAGATTAATTTGGTCTGAAATGAGATATATATTTCAGACTTATTTTAGGCTAATTTTGGTGTAATTTAGACATGAAAAGTCAACATTTTCGATTGTTTGAGGGGGAAATTGGGTGGGCTTGATTTGACTGGGCCTGGACTTTACCAGGCTGACAAGCTCCATTTCCCGGGCAGAAAAAGAAATCGACTGAATTGCACTGTGAAACTTTTTTCTTTGGCTAAAATAGCCCGGTAAACGCAAAGTATCGCCTAGATTTAGGAGTTTAGGCCTATCGTAACACTGTAACGGTAGAAGCTCCAAGCGGGCGAAAACGCCAAACAATATTCCCACTGGGAAAATCTTCTTTTTTTGGGGGATCATTTCAAAATAGTCTATAGGCCTAGTCTATAGTCTATAAGAGGCCAGTGGTCAGCATGAAATGGTGTGGCAGTTCACAGTTCTAGATGCTTATTTACCTTTTTCCTTCTTC